>JAPYZE010001023.1:0-27085 GCA_030522805.1 Leptomastidea abnormis
TATATATATATACACTCAGAGATCTATACGTATAAACACCTTTTCTCAACTTAGGGCTACGTACGTGGGTAAAAGAGGCGGGGTTGGTTGAAAGAACAAAAAAAAAGAAATTGACGAGCGACAAATGGAGAAAAGTAGAGTCGAAGCCGAAAGGGGATGAGAAGGTTTGGTGCGAATGAGAGGCTGAGGTGGTTGGATACACACACATACATGCATACACACCGAGATTCGCTCTTGAAGAGAGTTCATTACTCGGCCCGACTAATGAGCGAACGAGAAGAGCCACAGCAGCGCAGCGGCAGCAACAGCTAAGGTCTTGGGTGTGCGGTGATTTAAGCACCGTCCCATATAGTCACTGCCTGTAGGGTTGATGCGCTAAGGTATATAACCCTACATGTATATAGATAGATAGATAGAAAGGCTTCTCCACACACTCACACCTATTGAGTTCTTTCTTGACTCCTATATACTCTCTACTGCTGCTGCTGGGAAACTCACTCTTGGTTACGCTTGGGTAAATTGACTCTGCTGATAATTACCCAACCGCGTACGGTCAGTCGCTCCTGAAATACAAACAGAAAAATCCAGTACACTTATATATTTAATGTGCTCTTTATTTTACTCTCGTTTTACTCTATATATACCTTCAAGCTAATGATCGACTCGTCGCGACGCTTTACATCAACCTGATACAGTTTTGGCTTCATAAGCGTGTCAAAATCTACGCACATTCTCAAGATAAATATAATATCCCATCTATTTTTCATAAATCCCTCCCCTCATCTTCCACTCTCCTCTACAGAGTTTGGAATTTTCACGTGAATTATGATCTCTCATTTTTCCACACTCCTTTTGATCCGTTACTCTAGTACATAATCTAAAGCATGATATACACTATAATACCAATAATTTTCCAGTTCTAATCGTCATAACTCGGATTTTATATATGTTGAGAGAGTGAGATAAATAAGTAACGGTATATATACACAAGTCATTAGGCCAGATATATTCTATCCATAGCATGTGTGTCCTTTTTCCCTTCATCTCCTATTGTATATATTTCTATATACTATTACTATATAATACAAGGCACACGCGCAGCAGCAAAGCACATCAATATTCTAAACTTTAAACTCTCACACTTTGCGTCACAACAACAAGCCGATAAATCATTCGACTATACTCAAATCAGCATAGATTTCTCGCAAGCGGAGATAAGAGAAGATAAAAACTTTATAATTCAGTCCAAGCACACGAGAGAAGCAGTCGAGTCGATAAAAAAAAAAAAGAAAAAAAGAAACCCAGTAACGCTAAAACTAAGGGGGTGTCGGGAACCACGTATATAAGCGCGTCAACGCCGCTTTGTGTCCCGTAACAATCGTATTGGTCTCGCTTTATAAAACTTTATCAATCCCCTCCCCCTCCCACCCCATATCCCTATAAGCAAAAGAGACCAGGGGGGGAGGTATAGTCTCGCGCGTCATCCGGAAAATGATTTAGCCCAAAAAAGCAAGAGAGTCGCGTGGCGCCGGGACGCCCAAGCTAATGGCATTAAGCCCATCTCTAAAAGAAAGAGAGAGAAAGAGAAAAAAAGGGTCTGGTGTATAAGGATACATCTCTCTCTCTCTAGGGCGGGGGTGTTAGTGTCGTTATACAGGCGCGCGATAGAATTAGGGAAGCTGGAAGAGAGATAGCACACAGTAGTAGTTGTCGCGCCTCATCCCCCTCCCCCCTATCTTTTGCTATAACAACAACAACAAGCCGGTAAAGAGATTGCGATTGCGTCTGGGGTGGAGAGGAAAAGCTGGGGTAGGAGATGGGGTGTACTGACAAGGGCGGACAAATTGTTTGGGCCGAAACGCACCGAGAGAGAGAGAGAATAGAGTTAGTTAGTCGCGCCACAATGGAGTGGCACTTGCTGCTGCTGATTCTCTTGCATGTATGTATGTATGTGAAGCTCACGGGGAGCGAGCGACGCCTCCCTCGTTACATTACATTACATTTATCTCCGAACGGTTATGCTGCTACTGCTATACTATTACTACTCGACCCTATATATAATGCTATACTATGAGGAGCTTCATCACTATGGCAACGCCGTGGAACTTTGAGACACGTGTAGGTATATATCCTATCCTCTCCCTTCTATCTAACTCGCGCGCCTTTTCTTGTAGCTTTATCCGAATAAGAGAGAGAGAGAGAGAGAGAGAGAGAGAGAGAGAGAAAGCTGGGTTATACCTATGTAGCGAGAACGAGCCGACACGCGACGACTGATTCGCAACACTGCCCATCTCCTTTACTTCTGTATACGAGTACGCCCTGGGAATATTTGACGACTCGATATATCCTACCGCGTAATATTACTCGAATACACACACACACACACCCTTAAAATATGCTGGTATTTTTTGGAGAGAACTAGTTGATATAATGGAATAAATTAGATATATTCGTATGTGAAATGACGATTGGATTTAAATTTAAGCTTATTTCTGTATGTCGTGAGAATATTCTCTATTTTTTGATCATTGATTTATTTTGCTTTTGAAATTTTTAAAATCGATTGAAATTAATCATATTTGAATAGATGAGTGTTTGTGTAAGAGAAGACTCTTTTTTTATCTTTTAAATAATTTTTTAATAAGGTTTGAACATTACTTTATTAGTTGTCTAGTAGATTTTCATAATTTTAAATAATTGCAATAATTAATAATATTACAGAGTAAAAATTGTATTAAAATTCAATATTAAATACACGCTTTCAAAATTCATAAATTTTAAATAATTCATTATAATTATTACACAAGATCTATTTTACAATTTTTAATGAATTAACAAACTTGTACATCGCAGACACATGCAAAGAGTAATTGATTTGCAATTTTCATGATTTAAATGATTAAAGGATAAAAAAAAAAAAAACTTAGCAAGCCCCATTAATGTTCATTATAAATTAATTTACATGAAATATCATGTATACAAAGGGGGTCATAAGGGAAAATTTATTCACGACATCGCTCTTTTATACTTGTTCTCCCGTATTGCTATAAAACCCTCCACTTTTACCCAACTTACCAATCGATCGAAATTAATTTAATTTTCGCGCCAAACTCGCCTCTATATAGTTTACCAGCTCTTCCAAAGGTACAAAACATCCGGTCTACCAATAAAAGATGATCAAAAAATAATCCACCGCCTTAGTCAATTGAAGTCAAACTTTCCATATATAGCAGACCCGTGTATCGATGTTCGATAAGGGAAAATCGGTATAATGCTACCGTGTCCTCAGGCTCTCTCTCTCTTTCTCTCTTGCATCGTTCGGTAGGTAGGTAAGTAAACACTCGGATAAAAATTCTTGCGCCAGCGGCGTGTTCAGAAGCGAAAAAATTGAAGGAAAAAGAGAGAAAAAGGGAGGGAGGGATATGGTATAAAGATAGTATACAGACGCGGAGGGGATGCGTCCACGACCCGTCAATTACGTTTATTCTATACCCGTGTAATTCGCTCACGCGCGAGCGCAAAAGAGTCTTGGTATAAAATCGAAGCTTATACCTACATATATATACGTACGCGTGAGCAGCCATGTGCAATTACCGTTAATCTCTTTCAATTACCGCGAAAATTGAAAGCAATCGGCAAAAAGACCTGCTGCCTCTGCTGCAACAGCCCCCGGGAAAAAGACTATAAGGTGTGCTGCGTCGTATAGTGGAGCGAGATTGAAAACTTAGAGCTTGGGTTATATATACTGGGTATATATACTACCATATATATTTACCGACACCTGTCACCGCGTTTGCTTCTCTCTTTCTCTCTCTCTGCCTACTACCGTTGGATTAAAGCTTTACGACACTCCGACACGCGAGAACGTCTATACATATATCCATGTAGGTATGCATGTATTGTATAAAACTGCCCAATTTCTCGGACGGACGCCTTTAAAGACGGAGAATGAAAACGTCGGGGTAGGGGAAAAGGAATAGTGCTACACACCTGTTCCTAATAGCCATGTAGTACACACTTGGTCGATCAAACTTGCTCGTGTACATATGTGCGTTCATTAAATTAGCCGCTTATCCAAAAGAGCGTTATACTACACACACACGTCTGTCAGGTTAATTGAGAGCTTAGACTTTGAAAACGATATTATTGTCTTTCTTTATTGAGAGACTGAATTGAGACTGTGGACTATATGTATAAGGGTGTTTATTGATGTATGTACGTGTCAGTTGGTAGGTATGTTGAAAATTTCTCCTTTTTTTGGGGGTAATGTGATAATTTTTGGGAGGTGGTATAATATCTTAGGTTGTATCACTGGAGTGTGATTTACGTTTGCCTGCAGGAAATTTAAGTTTGGAATGTACGATTTCCGATGGTAATAAGGAAGTCGTGAAATTGGTATGGGAATACTGCTGCCTACTGCTGTTGCTGTTGTAAAAAGAGTTGAATCGTAAAATGTATTTGTAGTCTGTGATCGTTATAGAATTTCTCGTTTTATATTTATTAGCCTATTATAATGACTGTATTAGAAAATTTTTAAATTTTAAATTAAAAAAAAACCCATTTATTTTGCACATAATTTTTTTTCTTTTTATATTAGTAATTAACATGAATTTTAAAACTACTAGAGTAGGCGTTAGTCTCTCACTGCATAAAAGGCAAATTTTTTTTTACGCATAAAAAAAAAAGAGAAGAATAGAAAAAAAAACAATGAAATATGAAGCGTAGGCTGGAAATGTGCAGCTGGGGTGCTAATATTTAGCAATTACGAATGGGTGAACACGAAGAGCTTGGTCTACAATTAAAACTCGCTTAAGTCGTCCAAGTCATCATTAATAATGAACTTGCATGATTACCAGGTGTAAAACCCCTTCTTGAAAAACAATAAAAACTTAAATACTGTGTTGTGGCTTTAGCTAAAAAAAAAAATGAATTATATTTATAATCTTTTCTCTCTCCTATTTTGTTAATTTTTTTTTTATTTTACACAAATCGTATTAAAAAATCTTTCGAAACAAAAACTATTACCTATATTAAATGATTATAGTACTATATTGTACGACATAAATAATAATAATGACAAGTAACCTTCCACCCACTCTGTAGTGATCAAGCTAACACAATCCCTAAAGAAACGCATCTCTTGGTTTCCTGCACATCCCAAGCATCTAGTACTATAAACCCAAATGTCTCAACAGTAACACATGTACACAGTCGGTAGTCCGAACACCTCCTCTTTACACACAACAACACACGTCAGAATATCCCGCGAACACGATCTCAAACAAACCCCAAACTCCTTTTATATACATATACATTTGGGTGTCGCCGCGGCATCTTATATACATATACTACCAAGAGAGAGAGAGACTTAGACCATGAGAGAATGCGGTCCTCCCGGTATATCCTCCTTCTCTCACTAAAGATACAAGTGGCGAGATAAAGAGCAAGAAGACTATACTCACCGATGACTTTTCCACTTGTCAGAGTAGCTAATCATCCGAAAAGGAGACGATGAACACAACCGCTCGCTCACTATAAGCTTTCTACCTCACATTAGTAGCTCATCCACTACTCGACCTCCATCCTTTGCCTCATTACGTATGTATAAACTTGTGTGTGTGTGTGTGTGTGTGTGTTTAGAGCTGCACGCCTATTTTTCTTTCTAGCGCGCGCACACGTAGCGATGGACCATGCATATAGGTATGTATTAGGATTTTCCAAATCAGTCGATCCTCGCGAGGCTCATTAGCTAAAATACCAGTGGCGATAGGCATCTCATCGTGTATAAGTATAAGAAGACTCTTTAGATTATCTTTTGACTGAATCTTAAACGCGTTGCGTCACTTCTTTACTATGTGTAATTTGTATGATGTCCTAAGAGACTCGGATGTCTTCAAAAATCTCTCAAGAGACCTGTTCTTCTTTTTGACTTGTTGCCATCGTAATTGTCATTATTACATTTTTTTTACCTTTATTTTCTGATGATCGATGATCTCGATCATTTTATAATTTTTAAATACGTAATTATACCAAGAATTTTACATAACTAAATAAAATCATGTCTCTGTATCTTTTCACGCATAATAATATTCAACTGCACAAAACCGCCTATATTGCAACACATCTTTTTCTTTTTCATTTATACACTCGCCAAACATCACTCGATTCTCCAGAATAAACTACGAAACGTCCAATCTACGCACTACACAACCAAAGAAAAAAAACCAACACGTCAAATTTAACCACATCCAAAAGACTAATCTCCTTGGCAGACGTCAGTCTTAACTATATGTAAGAGGACGAGACGACGAGGCCCTACGGTAAATAGCTGTTCCTTAATGTATATGGCTGCATCACGCAAAATATCCCATTCTATCCGCCATTAATACGTCCTCAGAAGCATGCGCGTGTCATTGTTAGCTTTCTCTCGTCGACTAGTTTTCGAAGCGCGGCTTGGCTGGTACCCAAAAGCAATTTTCAGCTGTTTTGGTCTTAAGTGCCCTGCACGTGTGGTATTAACGTGAGTCCATTTTGCTACCACCTCTTGAAAATAAAAAAAAAATCCACAAATTCTTTTTTTTTCTTATTGTCTTGCTGATGTCTATGGTGATGCGTTAACGATAAATAGAATTGAAATGGACATTAGCGAATCTCTCGTGTGCAACTGCTTTTCCATCCAATGGTTTTTTTTACCATAGCTTTCTAAAGTTTGAATAGGTTTATAAACTTTGAAAGAAAGATTGTGTTTAAAGAACGATGAGCTTATAAGAGACACATGTTACATGCATATATAAATTTTAAGATAGTGCAAGTGTATGTTTTTATTTAAACTCCTTAAAAGAATAATATAAGGAAATTGTTCTTATACAGCACATCAAAATCAGATATATAAGACACCACAACACAAAAAAAATTTTGCATCAGAAACCGTTTAGATTACCCATAATCAACAGCTTCATCATCGAACAACACATCAATCTACACAAAGCTTTCGGAAGACTATGTATGCTTACGCGTTTTATACATCTTTATTGTTCGTCGAGGAAGTATCGAGTACTGACACTGTGTGTAGATCAACTTCCATTATAAGATAAAATCGCGAATTCATTATTACCTGAGCCTGAGAAGAAAAGAAAAGAAAAAAAAGGAAGTAGTAGTGGCAGGAAAAAAGCTCGAATGGCTATTGTCAGATAGGTCGGTGTGTGTGTATAAAAAGAAACATCGTCTAATTTCAACCAATTCCTAGAGAAAGAGTATCTATACTCTACACACAGCCAGAGATCAACGCTAAAGTTTTATCCAAGCAGCAAAAAGAAAGAGACTTCGCTAGAACTTAATCTACTGCTCTCGTGGGAAAGAGAGCGCGGAAAAACATGGGGGTGGAGATAATCACCTACCATCCAGCGATTAGCACGGATAATCGCGGTCTAGCTCTCTTTCTCTCTTGAGTTCCTATACGTCCACCGATATAGGGATGTGCTGTCACCCAGTACACCAAGTTGGTGGATAGATTGGATCACAAGGGAATGGGAAGTAAAAGAAGGAGAGAGAAAAAGAAGTAGAATCATTGAAGGAGAGAGAGAGAGAGAGAGAGAGAAAGAGAGAGAGAGAGAAAGAAGGTGATGGTTGATGTAGTTCCGCTATCGGCAGAATCAACGCGCATCACGCAACGCTAATTTGTCTTCGATTGCCCCCGCCAACCCTCCTTCCTCTTGCAATGCCGTGGGATCTCTCTTTATACCCCTCCCTTCTTCTTATATTATGCAGGTATACGTATACCTATACCTGACTTTCCATTCGCTTTGCAATCCAATGCCCATTATTTCCCGCAGTGAATTTGCTCAATACAAATATACCGTGCTCGCGTTTATAATAAGCTTAAAGA
Source organism: Leptomastidea abnormis (assembly GCA_030522805.1). Taxonomy (NCBI): domain Eukaryota; kingdom Metazoa; phylum Arthropoda; class Insecta; order Hymenoptera; family Encyrtidae; genus Leptomastidea; species Leptomastidea abnormis. The sequence goes on from JAPYZE010001023.1 coordinate 7,886, forward strand.
ATTCTGCTTAAATTTTCTTCTTTTTTTCTCCCTCTCTCTAAACAACAATTTGTCGATTTATTATCACTCTTGATTATAAAATTTTCTTTTATTTTAATATTACAGTTAATAAAAGTTATTTATAACGGAATCAAAATAAACAATAAAAAAATATCGTTTTTTTTAACTTTTTTAACTTTTTGCTATAACCGTCAATTATTTTAAATTAAAAAAAACATATAAACCTGCAACATCCTCCAACCGATATAATACCTATTTATAAATGAAGCCCTTTAAATTACCGCTAATTCGCGAAGACGTAATGAAAAATTGCAGCTTAATAACCGCGCGATCAAAAGGCACGCGAAAGAGAAGAGAGAGAGAGAATTTCTCGTACTGGTATAGTCGCTTCTTCTTTCGTCCCGGGCCACGTACAGATCACAGGGGATGGTATACCTATATAGGTGCAGAGCAAAAGATATATAAGTTGAGAGAGATCAGAGTCGGAGAAAAGGAGGAGACTTGCGGGTATAGATATCGCGGGCCATATCAAAAAGAGAGTTGAACGAGAAAGAGAGAGAAGAGCAGTAGAGAGAGGCTGCTGCTGCAGTGGTATGGACCGTAATGAGCGGGCGCCTCATAAATAACAGTTCGTCCCGCGCTGTTAATCTACGCTGCGAATCAAATCTAATGGGCGCGCGTGCACACTTAAAAGAGAGAAAGAGTAAGAGAGAGAGAGAGATGGGGTTGTGGTGCTTAGCGCAATATAATGTGTCTGTCGGTCGTCGTCCGTATATAGTATGTACCTATACCTACGAACGAAAATCGGCGTGCATATGCCCTAAGGCGATCTTTACCATGAGATCGGAGACGCAAATCGGCTTTTTCTCCCCCCCCCGCCTCTCTCACTTTAAACTTCTTTGAATTTTTTTAAGCAATTATTGCTCTTTGTGACTCAGTGTGACTCTCGCGTGGCTTACATTTTGTAATGGGCTGACTATAATTTGGCTCAACATCGCACCGACACCTCCTCGTGATCAGGCTGTACACCTTAAGTACTGTCAAGTAATGTCAAGTTTCAACAAATACGTATCCTATACTAAACGGTTCTCCGTAGTTTGTCGCAAAAGACAGGACTTGTTTTGGTCTACTAAACTCATCCAATCACATCACAAGACAACAAAGTTCATTTACTTTTCCTAGCGCACTTGTTTCGAGAACAAGAAAAAAAGGGTAAAGTCACGACGACGATGTAGCAAGAAGAGAGAGAAAAAAAAGAGAAGGCAGCAGCGTTAAAAGAAGACGCGGGTGTGAATACAGAAACCAAAAAGAGAGGAGGGTAGAAGTGGTGGTGGTGGTTGAAGGAGAAAAAGAAGAAAAGAAGCGAAACTTTGCTCGCATTGTTCCTGCTCGATCTCTCGTGACTCGTGACTACAACAGAACAGAGCAAAGCAATGCAGAAAGAGAGAGAGAGAGAGAGAGAGAGAGAGAGAGAGAGAGCTCATGACGACCCTCCTGACCCCGGGCCTCAATTACCTCCGACACATCCGCCCTGCTTACACTCACTCACTCACTCTCTCTCTCTTCTCTTACACCACCTTCTTCTTCTTCTTAAACCACTCGCCTCCCTTTTAAAAGCGGCACTGCGGCGCTTTATAAACCAAGTATATACCTCCTCGCAAGCAAACGGCTCTCCTCGATGCCTATCGCAGGGGGGATATATCATCGCTCTGTAGAGCGCGAAACACACGCTATATATAGCTGCGAGGGAGGAGAGATCGGGAGTTTTGATCGAAGGAAAAGGGGGGGGGGTGTAGGGGAGGCTCCTGTCGTCCTTAAAGGCCTTTCTTACGGTGCCGACTATTTACGAGAGCCGGCTTGCGATTTGTTACGCTTCTCTCTTTCTCTCTTCGATTAGCATGATAGTTTTGCTAGATATGTATAGACGGAATTTTTTCAAGCTAAGGTAATGAGGCACGTCTTATATTTTTTTGAAATTCTTTTTTTTTTTTATATATCGTATCTGTTGAACATTATGCACTCTAATTTTTTCAAAATGTTATCGTTTAAATTTTAGTTATATCGATATATTTTATAATTATGGGTTTTCAAAGAATTAAGAGCGAGTAGATGAAGCCATTATAATTTTGCCTTTTAAAGCCAACGTGACATTCCTATGAAATTAAAAAAAAAAAAGGACTGTACGGAGGAAAATACCAAGCGATAGGGATCGATGGTGTTAACTTGCGTATATATTGCTTTTCTTCTTGTCGAAAGCCAAGCGCAACTGGAGCGCATTTCGCACACAAGAGAAAAAGAGAAGCTAATTACTAAGAGCGAATACTCTCGACGCCCACAAAAGGTTTTACCTATAATTTTCGGTATACGTATATAATACCGGTTCTTTGAGTAACGCGTGCAACGTATATGTTCGTCAATTTGTGCAGACGAAGAGAAAAGGCTGCGTTTTGGAGTTCAACGCCTAATTAAACGTATACACGTTCTTTCTGGAGCAGTACAACGTTGATGGTTGAGTTGAAGGCCTCCTTCGGACAACTTACTTTTATGTTCTACCTTCTCACTCCAATTTGACTTTCCCAAATATTTAAAGAAATAACTAACTTGATCTTTCGTTTTGGTGATGATTATAACTGGCGCAGAACAGTAAAATGATGATTCGTGCTGAAAATTACCCCGTTTTCGAGACAAATAAGCTTTATTTCCCTGTAAGAAAGACAGCAAAAGTATTCCTTTCATGCGCAAATAACACTTCGGCACTGTTTATTTGAAATTAAAAACCTGATGCGTATACTTTTGCGAGCGAAAATAAAATTCCAGGTTAATCATCAGTTATGTCTTACATATGAACATATAACAAAACAATCAGACCTTTACGCAGCAGATCTCAAGAATCAAGAAGTCGTGCAATTAAGAATCAATTGGCCGGTACGGATTTTCGTCAGGACAAAGAGACTTGGCGAACAGAGCTGCCGGTTGTAAGTTAAAAAAAATAAAAATAAAGAAAACACTTGCAGCCGGAATTTACGTTTCCTCGATTGGAGCTGTAGGCAAACATAGATTCGAAACGTCTGGCGTTGCGTGTTGTGGAGTCTACACAAGTCGACGGGTCAATTGCTCGTACTTCCTGGAGGAGCAGGCCTGCTAGGCCGATTAATCGCGGGATCCGCGTGTCGCGATCACACTGGGCTTTCTTGAAACGTCGCTCGAGGCGTCCTGGTGTGCCATCGCGTGCCAAAGTCTTTCTTACTTTACGTTTATAGTGTATATGTAATGCTCAATCGCGCGACAGCGGCTTTGTGTACAGGTACAGCACCGATTGTGTGCCGCTATAAGAAGGATCGGCTCCGATTGCAATAGTCACGGCTGACGCGAGAAACTCGCCGTTGCGTAACGAAAATCGCAGACACAAAGTGCTCGAGGTCCAATTAATTAATACGAACACTCGCTGTGGTAGGGACGAGAACGGCTGGAGTGTCTAAGCGCAATTCGTATGGACGACGGAAGCTGTAATCGCTGCGAGACACTCAAACTGCTGGAGAAAATTAATAGACGTGCAAGCTGACTGCTTGGCTAATTCGTGACAATCACACGTAGCGCTTGAACTCAATGTCGGTAATGATAGTCATAGAGTAAGCAATGATCTAAATTGTAATCTCCCTACTTCTACAATATTACAAAATTATGAAAATTACAAAAAATAAAAATTTTGCTTTTTTCAATATTAGTTGATAAACCATAAAATAAAGAGGCATTTCATAAAAAAAAAATATTAAATCAAAATTCTCAATTTTAAAAATTAAAAATAATCTGATATTTATGCATATTTGAATAAAATATTAAACGAAAAATTAGTTACTTAACAATATGATGTTAAAAAAGATCCCTACACTTAAATCGTTTAAGAAATTAACCATAAAAGATTTATGTCACACTAAAGTATACATATATTATATATGAAAGAAAATATATGAAAACAAAAAAAAGAACACCAACCTTGTAGGTTTCCATAATCACAGTTTAGCATCCTCGTCTGCTTCCATTCTTAAAAATCTCTTTTATGACAAAGGATTCTGACACCAACGATGAACCATTTACTAGTGCACATTATAAATTTCATTACCAATAATGTCTCCTTAATGTTATATCATCAATTCTGGATTAAAGCGTTTATTCAACAAATAAAATCTTTTGCTGTAAATGTGTATGAAGCAAAATAGGTTGCAGGTGCACATTCTTTTTTTATTGCTTATCTAGATGCCGATGAATATCCAAGTATTGTTGCAAAGCTGACAATTAAATCTAAAATGTAAATAATTTTAGAATTTTTAGCTTTTTAAATATTTGTTAATTTATTTATTATTTTTGAAAAAATAATCAGAAAATAGCAAAAAGAAACTTACTCATTTTACAACTGATTATTTTGAGTTGATACTAGTCAGTCTTTAGGCCATAGAAGATTGAATGTTTAATCCGTTTTCTGGTTACATAAAAATAAAATATAAAAATAAGTTTTTGAGCAAAAATTTCAATTGCCAAAAATTATAAATTTTTTTTTACTATAATAATAATGACATAGTTAAAGCAATATAAAAGAATAATTAAAAAATTTAAAAAAAACTAATAATTTTGTAAAAACTATTAATTTAATTTGAATACTTTGATTTAAAAGAAAAAAAACATTTTGTATAAAAATTAAATTTAATGTAAAATGCTTTACCTTTTACTATCCTTATCAAGTTATCAGCGTTGATGACACAAAATAGATAGCCGATATTCATTGCTTCGTCGAAAATTACACACACAACTGCCGTTGTAACTGCGTGGAGCTTGTATAAAAATTGGGAGGCTGATGCTTTAGAATGTAGCACGGCCGCAAATCTGTATAACATAAAATACAATCATATCAGGTCTAATCCTTCTTAAACGTTTTGAATGAGCAAGTCGCATATAATTTTTAATAATTGAAAGTTATGAAATGAAAGTGATCCCCTTCGAATAACAAATAAAACCTGTCGATGCATGTACCTGCTTTGCCGCCATTTTTTTCGATACCGAAAAATGAAAAAAATATTTGCAATGTAATTAGGTAAGTGAATATCTTTATTTCTTGACAAGAACATGAGGTTTGAGGTATATTGTTCACAAAGCACAACGAGCACAAACAGAGTTCACGAAATTCGAGGTGTGGCAGCCAAGCTACTCATCCTCCTCCCCCGCCCCTCACCCTCACCCACTTACAAATCTTATACACACATCACACGCATTTTTATACACAAAAATAATGTAGATATTATATCTATACTCACTCAAATAATTTCGCGTTGGATATTGAGAACTGATGATATCAATATTTGTATAAATAATGTAAACCGAATTAAATAGATCGAAACGCCGACATACGTATCAACGGTTGTAATAAGAACACACTTCAAATTTATACGTTACTCTTTGTCGTTGTGGAGTCGATCCATTCTTTTACGGCGTGCAGACAATCGAAATCTCGGTATAGCGTTGTCTTCGTGAACTGGATGCAATTCACAAATAGATCTCGTTCTAAAGATTGATAGCAAAAATCCACTCTGAGACATCTTTTACCTGCAGGAAAAACAAACGTTCGCGAGTTGATACACGTTACTACACGTTCAGAAGCGCGAGAGTACGTACACTGGTGAAGTAGAGGTTGTCTTTGTTCCTCCACCACTGCGTAAATTGATGTCGCTTTAGTCGGTGCTCTGTTCGCGTTTTCGAGTCTCGGTAATATGTGCAGTGTAAATCGAAAGTCCGTTGCTTTTTGTCGAGATAGCAACACGCGTTACTTTTTTAGGTCGGTTACCTAATACTTAAAAATTTGTTTTTGAGGTTTTGTTAGTGTGGACTGTGTAAAGAAGACAAGCAATACTCCAAGGGACTCCAACTCCAAAAATAGAAATCCTAATCAAAATGCCATGCGAGCTCTGTGATTCGACTCAAGAAAAAATGGATATTCGCAACGACAAAAAGTAACGTATAAATTCAAAATTTTTCTTTACCGTTGTATGCATTGCTATTTTGCTTCGATCATTTCGGAGTGTTTAAAATTTGATATCATTCGTTTCAATTACTTGTTGCAATACAATTATTTATGTAAAAAAGGTTATTATTGGCGTTATATTTTTCTGTGATGGGGCGTGATATAGAAAATTCGAGAATAGAAAATGATGAGTCTCTTCTTGACTACTTTCACGAATTTTGCAAGCCTCGGCTATTGAAAATCACCTTAATGCAATTCATTTACTCAAAATTTTTTTGTTTTTTTATCTAATAAGATTATATTTGTTATGTACAGATTCACTATGGCGCTGTATACGAAGACTACAGGTTCATAGTTTTTATACAAACTCCACAGTACAGCGTTCGGTGTGGGTGGATTTTTCGACAAAGCAACGAATTCCAGCCATCTTGTGTAATCGAAACGCTGATAACAAGGTGAGATAGAGTATTTTTTTAATCTTAAATTTGTGTTGACTGTCACTTATTAATGTGATATTAAGTTATATATTAATTAGTTTTTATTTGTAAGACAAAGCAAGTAAATGATAACAATCTTTATGAATTATTAAATATTTTATAATTTAAATTTTGAATTTTAAATTGTAGATGCAAAAATATCTTTTTTTATTAATAATTCAAAACGGTTTGATTATTAGAAAACTGCACAATAAATTCTATATTCCCCTTGTGAAAATTTTCTAAATTTTTTTGATAAAACTTATTTGCAACGTGTCATATCAAAAAATAATATTATTAAAATATTCAAGTAAATTACAAAATTTATACAAAATTTATGTTTTATTCCAGATTAAGAGTTAGTGAAGCAGCAAAATATTCTAACATTGATTTTTCACTAAGGCTAAAAATAAAAAATTATATGAGGTGAGTTTTTAAGTACTTTGAAGTATAAAACATGTTAAAAAAAAATTGAAGAATATACTAAAGATTCTATTATAATTTATGAAACTATTTCCATTTTAGTGTGACATTTGCTTGGATATTCATTTAAATCTAGATGTCTAACCAACGATAATTTACTCTTTAATTTTTATTAAAACAATAAATGATGTAAAACTAACAGTCTTTTGTTGGCAAACATGGTTAAATGTGGAGTAGTAAATAGTTAATAGTTGGAGTCTGAGTTCTTGTACGTACATGAAATCCTCAAGTCTGAAGCAGATAAGAAAGCCAAGCTGTCGTCATGGAAATCTTCAAGGTTTGTGCTACATTACTATTATAATAAATTCATTCTTAATTCTACATATGTCAATTCTATAAATATATTTTAAAAATAATTTATATTTTGATACTTACACTCAATCGTGCTAAAACTATTAAAAATTTAATTTTTGATTCAATGTTGACATTTGAATCTGTACTATAAAAAGTAAAATTAAGCACAAAATAGTAAACTTAAAAATTCATAATTTTTGGTTTGAAATAACTTTGTATACAGAAACATTCATGAGTCGAATAAAGCACTGAAGACAGAGTAGATATATCGACATTTGTGTTATTTTAAAGTCGTGAAACTGAAAATGCGTGATATTGGTTGGTATTTATAAGTATACATTATAAAATGACGAGAGAGGAAAATGTATATAATAACGACGCATATCGATCAATCAACAAATCCAAAAAGTCTAAACCTTCATTGGAAACCTGACGAACTCACAAGCCGCAAAAAGCCCAAAATAACGGCGTCGACAATAGCTAAAGAGCTCAAATCCGTCTTCTCTCGCGCGTGTAGCCGGTAGCTTGACACGGACAAGGGACATCTCTAAACAAACGAAAGCGGAAGGGAGAGGAAGAGAGAGAGCAAAAGCATCGACGGGCTCAATTGATTGACAATGGGAGAACGCCGGCTAGGTCTGTCCAAATATTTGCGTCGCGAAAACTCGCTGGCCGAAAAAAAGACCCGTATTGAAGAAGCGCAAGCACACCGTGTCCCCACAGGCTTTATAAGTATATACTATAGTCACGGACAGCACAGCATCAACGCATGTACGTGTACACACACATACATATATCTATGTATAAATGTGTATGTGCGGCGGGAAGTGCGACTGCAGGTGGCCTACAGATGCCGGCGGGATTATATCTCGGCTTTATCCGACACTCCCCCCTCGTCCACAGGGATATTGATCCTATTGTTGCGGTGAGCTTGAGGGAGAGAGAGCGAGAAAGAGAGAACAGAGAAGATAGGATATACGCCCTGGCGAATCCTCGCGAGACCGAGATGAGGGGAGACCTTGTTGACTTCGAGGTGTGGCTGACGTCCGGATGAGCGTGAACGAGCTCTATGCGCGTTTAGTTGTTGCTACTAGTAGCTGCCGTTGGCCTTTTTGCTGAAGATAGTTTGCATGAAAGATGAGTTGCTGTTTTTGTTTTTTCTTTTTGGGTATTATAGTTTCTTAAATACACAGGATTATAATTTGAAGTCTTGTTGATTAGGAAATTTTGTGTTGTATATTTTAGGACATTTTGTTTGTTGGTTTATTAAACTGGTAAAAATATTGACAAACCGTTTATAAAAAAAAAAAAAAATGTTTAAGTATGTATATTTATAAGAATTAAGCCAGTGACATTTGTTATGCTTATATACAACTGTGATACATAAAAAAAATAAGGAAGAAGATTACAATATTATTTATGAATCTGGAATTTCATCAATTCCTACCATCAATTAATCTCTCCGATTAGCGTGTCCTGAAAAAAAAAAAATAACCAACCACACACAGACTAAGCGATTTGTCATACATACATCTCATGTTTGAAAAGCAGCCGGGAATAAAAACACACGTATAACCAGCACTCCCTAAAAAATCATATCAAAGATACACTAAAAAAAAAAAACTTTACCGCAACGGGTGCACTATCCTCTCGTAATTAAAAATAGTTTAACGTTGATAGATCCTTATATAAGCATAAGAAAGCGAGTGCTGAGATATGATGGAGTTATTCGGGGAAGCTGGGAGACTACCTCATACCGTAATCTGAAAATCAAACCGAGCTATGGGATAGATCGACCATGGAGATGAATAGCCCCGTTGCGCTTGCTACCTGCTGCGGAGGCCCGATCAACGCAACTCCAATCGATCAAAAATCTCGAGTTTTAAAGCAGAGCTTGGGTGTGTTAAAAAAAAAAAGTGTTTGACAGTCGATACAAAGTGTCCACTTATGCGCGTGTATCGATCAAAAATGATGAAAAATAAAATTGCTTTGGAACTTTTCTATATTATATATTCCACGTGAGCATGATTTTGTGTGCAGTCATATAGTAATGCGGCCAGATTTTCTATTTAGATTTTCTAACCAGACACTGTACCTATGCGTTAAATTTTCGTTATGTATGCTTGATTCTTGGAAGTTTTACTCTCTCGACTTGAGATTTCGCGCCGAAATTAATAGGATGTTTCTGGGGAAAGATTGAAACTTATTTATTATACCTTATATACTGTTTGAATATTATGATCCCGTTTTTTTAATGGGCTGTGTATACGTACGGTTCAACTGTGAAAAAAAAAATCATTTAGATGTTTCTTGACGTATCGTATGTAGACACTTATTAATTGTGGGTTATTTATAACTCAAACGAGCAAGAGAGAGCAGAAATCAAATATTTGTTGAAATTAATGAAATAACATGATTTATTTCAACAGACTTTAATATATTTGTCATTTTTAATATTCAGTTCAGTCAGAACGATCCATTTTGTTGTTGTTGTTTTTTTTTAATAAATATAAAAAAGTAACAAACTGTCGATTCACCAAATTAAATCGATGAAAAGCAAAAAGAAAAAGAGGAAAAAAATTTCTGATTTCTCACAGCTGACAATCAAGCATTTAAAATTTTTCTACATCCCTAATCGACGTAAAAAGCCGTAGAGGTAAAACAGACGAAATCCCCGTAAAATCTAAAAGCGACAAGCATATCCCAACGGATATATATACCTATGTATAGGTACTACCCGCACACCAGCTATAAGCATTAGATATACCCGAAAGGTGGAAAATTCGTCGTTGACGAGCTTTCAGCTCCGCCTCTCTTCCAGTCAACGAGGAAGGGACACAGCACTTTCATAATATACCTAAAGATGAGGTAGCAGAGAAGTAAGTAAGTAAGGTGGTAGGAGAGCTGGGGGATTGTGGATGAGTGAAGTCAGAGAGTAATCCTAAAGCGGGATATATATAGGTAGTCTTGAGAAGTTAAAAAGGGGGGCGCCCCAAGTCATCATGGGATAACTGCCACCGGCGCGACGAAAGTCAAAGGCCTAAGAACACAGTAATGGAATGGGGATTGGGAGATGGTAGTATAATAGGAATGAAGAAAAGAGAGAGAGAGAGAGAGGGAGAGAGAGAGAGAGAGAGAGAGAGATAGAGACTATCTTTCTGAAATATCGTGACAATGCGCGATCGCGCGTGGCTGTGAAAATATTTGGAGTCTCCCGGCAGTCAAGTTGCCACGCCCAGAGTAACCAAAAAAAAATAATATGCCTTTTCTCTCTTGGTCAAACTACCTATACGCCAGGTCCAATGCAGTAATAATAATAATAATAATAATAATAATAATAATAATAATAATAATAATAGCTGTATATGTATGCGTCGACAGTAGGTATATATATAGACACCAGCTATAAGTTTTGTCTTTCTCACACAAATACACAACGATTGACTTGATTTTCTTCGAATTTTTCGCGGGTATGCAAGCACACACAACGGTGATGGATCGACACGAGTGTTGTGCATATAAGAAAAAGAAAGAAAGTGCCGTAGTCTGGGAGCTGATGTTGATTGATGGGGAATAGACGACTCTCTCTCTTGGATATATCTGCAATGCGCGAACGTGCCAGCAGGGAAAGCCTTAATTAGAGAGAATTCCGGACTTAAAGTCTATATACTATATAGCGGAATCCGAGAAGAGAAAGAGCTAAGTGACGCGAGTGGAATGTGAATATTCGTTTTTCTTTCTGTAATTTTAAACTTATGTGCACATTGTATTTTTGTATGTGTATGCTTCAATATTAGCCCACCTGCTGTAACAATTGAGCCCATCTCCCGCTGGAATTAGCTGAAAGCTAATACAAAAAAAAAATCAAAACCGACCACCCATAAAGTGCAAGTTTAAAATATATAAAATAGGAAGCTTGCAGCATAGTATCGTTACCAAAATCGAATCGGAACCAGGAATTAATGTACTGCATATACATCCGGGCCAATCTTACATACACGCATACCCACATTGGACTTAGCCGATATTTGAGCTCTTATACAGTAAGTCAAGAAGTCGAAGCTCCCCTAGATATATTCCCTCGACCTCTCGAAGATGACGTACCACCCAAGTCAGAGCCGAGAACAAAAAAAAAAAGAAAAGAAAGTGAGCTAGTATCTCATCGCCTGAGGCCCTTTAAAGGGCGAAATCCGAGCCAGCCAAGCTTCAACTCACTCTCTTCTCATCCTCACCTTTTTTCGCAGATAAGCAAGCCGATGCTGCTTTGAGCTTATACTTACACACGTACGTTTATACACACTCACACACACACACATACTCATATTTATTCAAGAGTTTACGTATATTTTCGACCTACCGCACGACGTTAATCTCAAGAGTTAAAAAAAAATCCGCTAAGCTAACAAATAGCTTGCAATTGATCAATTCTCATTATCATATTCGTACATATCTTTAGTCATCAAACTTAAATATTAATTTTACTCCTGTTATTTTGATAGACTTTAGCTCGAGCAAGAGAAATCTAAAAAGCTTATCCTAACCCGAAAGCTTTCACCCCCAGCTTTGTGCGCATGCCCATGACAATCCACCCATATATAGCTTGGGCAAAAGGTATATAGAGAGAGACAAGCTGCGAACGTCAAGTGATGCTCGCGGTGAACGTAAGCGTCGCCACAGTACACACATACTCACACGGATTTTCTCCTACCATAGCTTTACGTATAGGTAGATATTTGTATGTGTAAAGTTGGCCCTGGCAGCAATCGATAATGTCCCGGCCCATCGGTGAGAAAGAGAGAGAACAAACTCTCTATCCGCCATTTTATTTCGCGGCTGCGCACGGGAAAGTCGAGCTTTCTCCGACGACTAAGACGCTACGTGACGAACAGTAGGTATGTATGTACAAGAGATCCTACTCTGTCTCTTGCGACCACAGCGATGATTGCTTGGAAGCCGATGATGGGCGGGGACCTTATACCTCTACCTATACTCTATCCATTTTACATAAAGACCTGCTTGATTAAACTTGACTCTAAGGAGATATTTTACGGATTATTAGTGACTTTATAATATACCTATACTAATGTGTGGGAGTTGGATTTTTTTACGAATGATGATTACAAGAGGATTGATTTGCGATACATTCGGTAATGTGATTGTCATGCCTATGAGTTAGAGAGAAGGGGAATGGATTTAGAAAGTATAGATTTTGACCTGTGTAAAAGCATACTTTTTTTTATTTTCTAAAGTATCAAGAGAGGAAAGAGGGAGAGAAACTATTAGTCACGAACAGAGATTATAAACGTCTCATTATGAATTTGATTGAGGTTTATCTTGCTCGTCTAAAAGAAAGAGTTGAATTTAAAAAAAAAATCTTTTAAATATTTCCATAGTGGTACCATACATATTCCATCGTCATTTTGCACATATCAAACGATCGTAAATGTCACTTTAAAGAGATACGACACACAAGCGTGCGCGCATGCACGTGCAAGACTTTGACCTCTTCGGCATATATCTTAAGGTATACATGTGCACTGCAAAATACGATAATCGCATATTTATAATACGTGTCCGCCGTCTGCAAGCTTTCTCAGACAATTTCCAATATATAATACTATTTTTACAATTGTCCATAGCTTCACACATATATAATATTGCCGCTAGGCAAAAGAAGAAAGAAAGAGAAAGAGATTCTAACGCATAGATGAGAAAGGGAGGTGTAGTGTGCGCGCGAATGGGGGCGTTGCTCAATTCATATCCGATCAGATAATCGAGTTGTTGGCACCTGTAAAGTGGGCATAATTAATGTGAGCTAAACTAACCCCTCCTTCCTCTCATATACACCCTAAGGGCACCTCACTCTAACTTGCGTATATAATTCCGATCGCGGACAATACACACTCGTATAAAAGCAGCATATTCGATTTGAGTATACTATAAAGAGAGAAAGAGAGAGAAGGTTATCGTACTCTAAAGAAATACATCCTTTACTATACGTAACATTATATCAGCTTTGTAAATCGTTTCAAGTTCACGTTACACACCTTGGCTTCTATTACCCGCGTTTTTGAATGAAAAAATAAAAGGAAAAAGAAGTATGTATAAAAGCACTGACTTTCAAGTATCGTTTATACGGGTTAAGTCTGCATTGAAAATAAACCATATTTTCACCTCTGTTCTTTTTTTTTAAGATCAGCTGAGAATTATATGTATGTTGATGGCTTAAGGTGTGGCTTTGAGGATATATCGATATACACGTGTGCTGTGTGGGTTTCGGCTATTGTCCAGATCCCACATATCGATCTGTATTCATTTTTTTTCAGCTCTTTAGGTCACAGACATACACGTGGAGGCTATATTTGTTATTCCTTACTGTAAATAGCTAATCAATCTTAATCGAATTCTACACACATTCACGCTTATAAAGCTCTCTTATTTTTAAAATCAACTTTCGAAAATTGTTTTCTTCTCTTAAGTATCGTTCATTGGAAATGCAAATTTGCAATTCAGCTTAAGATAATTACAATATATTAGGCGCCTCTTTATCATCATAATCGTATAAAAAATCGATTGCGAATATATCCCAAACAATACTCCTCATTTTTCTACGCATCAAATACTCAATTTTAACTCCCACTATAACTTTTATTAAGTAAAAAGCCCTTTTCTTTCACATCACCATATACAATATCTTCCCTTTTTCTCTCAACCAGGTGCCCTAATCGGATCTCATTGCTTTTTCCTTGCAAAGGTACCGCGCGGTACACATTAAAACCTGTATATAGCGCAGCCCCCAAGAAGAGCATAATGCGCGGAACGTTTAATTTCAACATGATTCGCTTTCTCTCTCTTTCTCGGTACTTTGCGGTCTCTCTAAAGCGGAGTCATCCCGCGGTCGCGAAAGTGGAAGAGAGAAGTAAACGAGCCGCCAAGGAGAGAGAGAGAAAGAGATAGAGAGCGTGCGGGAGCTGTAAGCAAGGTGAGGTTTATATGATATACCTCGGGACGACGGAAGGAGAGCATACCGCGGCCACCGCCACCGGAAATGGGCGTTTCAACCCCCCCACAGATACTCGCGGTTTCTCTCTTCCTTTTCTCCTTATAGCAAAAGCAGCAGCCCTTCACGGCTTGATTTTACTGAAGCTAAACCTGACCGACGCTCTTGTATTATTCAGGAGCAAGTGGGTATAATGGCTGAGTGGACTCCGAGTCGATAGAGCTCTGGAGACCAAAGTTAAGTGTGCTACTACTCGATTGTATATTATATGGTATAGAGTGGGAGAATGGCAGAAAAAAAGGGGGATTATATAGGCTGGAGAAAAATTGATTGGCCCCTTGCGTCTGATACTGATTGTTATATACACTATGTATATAGACGCATTGATTGTTTTCTTGTGTAATTGTTTTGATGCTGATTTGAGTGTAACGTTTTGGTTTTAGTTGATATAGAAATAGAAGGGAAGAAAATAATTGTAATTTAGCGAGTGTTGGCTAATGTGATTTGGACATGACATTCTAGATGTACTTATTAAGATTTACGAGAATTTGTAAATTAGTCTGAAAATTTTCTTTACTTTTACTTTTCTTTTCCTTTAACATTAATTATTTGAAATAATACAAATATTTAATTAATTTATTTATTTATTTATTTATTCAAATTTACAGTTTTTTTTTACAAAAAAAGTTAATTTTAATATTTTAATAACTCTTGACTGAAAATTCTCTTAAAAACCTCACCTCTTGCAAAACCGCACATCTTCTGTCTTTCAAGCTAAGGTCGAGCTTGTCGGTCAGCGTTGGTAATTAACAATTTAACGCATACACACAGGACTCGAGCATTAGTATAGACTACTCGACTTAGCTCTGTAGCACTTATATTTCAAGTCGGTTATTATGAGCCCCGACCTTTTTATACTGGACTGCTCTGCGACGAATCGTGCCTGCAGAAAATAGTGCAAGGTATAGTCTGGCCTGTATATAAGAGGGAACGAGAGAAAAGACAATCTGCAGCTGGAAAGGACGATAGAATAAGGGGAAGCCGTTAATGTTTTGTGTATTCAAATAAAGCGAAAGAGAGAAGTGCTGGCGCTTATATTCCTGCGCACACGCAACAAATATTACCGTGTAGGTATATACCCCTACCTATATACATACCGTGGCCTGCAGGCGTCGAGAAGGAGGGAAAAGGAGCCGAGTGCGCGAAGTTTCGTGCCGTCCTAATGGCTTTATAATGCCTTCATCCGCGCGCTGAATCGCCGACGATTCACTTCTATACCTTTACTTATATACTATACTACTATCCCATGCGCCTGCGTATTCGCTTTATACTCTCCTGGGTTTTCTTATCGCTAATGAAGGACGAGCGAGGTCAGGCAGCTGAATGTCCAAGTTTTTTTTCTTTCTTGCCAAATTACAGGCTGTGTGTATAAGACTGGCAAAAAGGACATGTAAAGAAAAGGGTATATTTTTGTACGTTTTTGATTTTTTTGTGTGGTTCAGCTTTTTTTTTTTTGTTGACACTGCTAGTGACGAGTTGTGTGTTGTCCTTCGTTTTGGAAGAGTCTAATGTATGGCTTTTGTAAAAGTCAACGCTTTTAGGGATATTTTTGAGTAATAAGAAAAATTTTTGCTGTAAAAATTTAATTAATAAAAAATTGTATAAATTATTGTTGCAGGTTTGTGGAAAACTAAAATTTTTAAAACAAATTTTGTAAAGTGTAAAATGAAAGGATAATGTAATTTAATTACGTTATGTATTAACTGATTTTTTAGAATGAGACTCGTATCAATGAGTGTTTTATACCGTACCTGCAAGATATTACTTATAATTAATGACACAATAAACTTGTCAAAAGCAACACTTTTTAATTGAAATATATTAACACAAAATTCTTTAAGAAAAATCCAAATGATCGATCTTTAAAATCATTTTGGTGTGATATTATCGATTTATACTACCTAATTAAGTTTTATAAAGGGTAAATAATTTTTTACACATATTAATAGCTCAATCGTTAATTTTCCAATAAATAAAAATACTCGTTGATTCGAAAAAGTTCGTAAATTACATAAACAAGTATCCTAGTTTGACTTTTTAACTAAAACAAAAGAATTGCTAAAAATCGACTTCACAGTTAAAATTACGCAACTCGCTTTACTTTATTGCGCGCTCAAACAAAAACAGTCCAATTTATTCACAACACAAACTCGCGAATAATATTACGTAATCTGGAAAAAATATAGTATTTTATCCGTCAAGAAACCTTAAATCTCTCACACCACACAAAAAGGAAAACCAAAACTGCATACTACGTTACTCGCACGTAATATCCAAATTCTTACACATTCCAATCTCACTCTCTCCTTCTCTCCATCAAAAATTGAGTTACGCTGTAAAAATTTACCATGTATATCCCACCCACAGATACCTATACATCCATCTTACATCAGCGGCATAGTAAAAAGGGCTTCAGCACTTACGACGACCCCTCAAAATTCCGGGACTCAACTGTCCGCGAAGAAGAGAAGCCTCGGGTCGATATATTTACGGGCGAACGTTATGTTAATTTTGGTGGTCCTGAAGTGCGTCTCTTCTTCCTTGGATGCTGCAAAGGTCGTTTCTGAAAGGTTGCTACCACCAATACACACGCAGGCATATATTTGTGTGATTTACGTCGGGTGGATTGACCGCGCGTGAGCGAGGGAGTTATGCGCGTGCGCGCGGATATAAGACCTTTACTCTACTCTCAACACAATGGCGAAAGATGTGCAAAGATGCTGCAGACGGTATAGAGGTAATGTGTCGGTTAGGTAATATCGAATGTAAGAGATTCGCCGACGCTAATATGGCTTTTATTATGGTCAAAGGTTATTTATGAATTATATATCTATATGTCTCTGTTGATGTATGCAAAATACTTGGATGCATCCATTCGCTCCTCGTTCCTTTAATTAAGATTATTGACAGTAGAGTTAACGCGACCAAAGTTCATCATCAAAATTTAATTTGCTTTTGGATTTTTTATGCTCGTTTATTAAATTTTTAACCCATCATCCATGAGGATATTACACTTAAGTAAAAAAAAAAATAGAAGGGAAGAAGGATGTTATATATCAAGCAATCGATTCCGGTAATTTATCGCTCGTACAGAGATGAGATTGGCTACCAGTTTTTTGCAAAGCTTTCAAAAACTTTATTTTTTTTATTTTTTGAATGAGAGAAGCAGCCACGAGTGCAGTGGTCATACGCGCGTGACGAATTTCTAATTAAAGTCATAGACATCATCCTCGACGTCGAACTCGTATACATGTAATTCTGTCATAGTACGGGAACATATACACAGTGGCAGTCGTGGGATGCGCAAGCGCGCATCGTTCTTGCAACGTATTGTTAAATCGGTCGATGATTTACGGTGCGCGAGGAAGAGGAGGTCATAAATGCGGAAATTTGCGAGTAAAATGATGACAGCAGTGCGATGCTTTACCAAACGATGATTTGTGGTGATTTTGCCTTTTTAATTTGGAATATATCGCTTGTATATGTTGGGACGAGACATACCGATGTTGTATTCCCACCCTCCTTTTTGTATGACATGATGTCCTGGATTCTCTTCCTATCGCACTGGTATTTTAGTATTTTTTTTTTATAGGAATAGTTGTATGTATTGTCAAATTACGTTTACGTGTTCGGTTGTAAAGCTTGAATTAACTCGTATTTGTTTAATCAATAGTAGTATATTATTTTTTAAGTTTAAATAAAAGCCTATTATTTCACATTTGATGGTTGAGCATAACGTATATTATTTACCACTTTGATGTGTACTATTTAATTATACGTTTTATAGCGATTACTATAAATTTCTGATATTCCTCAAGTTATAGCTATATAGGTATATATCTTTAATCACGTTCATTGAAAATAACATTTATTACTCTGTGATTATTTTAATTTACATAAGTACTCAAGTATATATACATATATAGAAGTGTACAATGATAGGCTTGTGATGCTTATTATAGATAATAAATAATAACCGCGTTTATTATCAATTCTAATTTAAAGAATGTAAATTTTCAAAAGCTTGAATCAATATCTCAATCTCTAATCACTTGTTGATACTATAAGCAGTGTATATTTTCCATCTCACAAGTTTAAACTACGTATATCATTTAATTTATTACTTTCCTGCGCAACAATATTTCACTAATTTATCCATTTTTTTTAGTCTTTAATTAAAAATTTTTAATGATTTATTAATCACAAAAAAGAAGTATTTTAGCGATTAAAAAAAAAAAATCTCATCATCAAAGTCAGCATTTAAAGTAATCAATCGTCCGTCAGACGAATGGAGGGAAAACAAGCGTCGTAAGCAGACAAGCCTATCGAGAACAAAAGAAAATAAAATTTATAAAAAAAATACTTATTTCAATAGCTATAGCAAAACGCAAACAAGACTCACACGTAGATAACTTACATATATAGAAAAGTTATGCAACGCTGATTTTCAATTGACGCGAAGGTGTAGTGGTGTGGTCTGCAATAGAGCAGCTTTGCAATTATCGCGCTAAGATTAAATCGCCGTCAGTCAGTCAGTCAGTCAGTCAGATCGGTCAGCCGTCCAAGACCAACCGCATACAGCCAGTCGTTATAATCTACTCACAAGAGAGACTTTATAAGACTAACTCCGACAGAGTCCAGCCTTTTCCGGCGCCTCGACCGGATGACTCTCTCTCTCTCTCTTGCGAGCTCGCGCAACTCGATTTTCCAATCGATCAACGCGGATAATTATTGTGGGACGCGGTTCAGTATAAGGTGCTTGCGTGACGATGACCGTGATAGTCCGGGAGCTAGCAGGCATAGAGCAACATTGAAAGGTCCATTGAATATTTTTGCGTATTCTTATGTATTTTTTTGCGTAGAATCCGATTTTCGAG
>JAPYZE010001024.1:0-27074 GCA_030522805.1 Leptomastidea abnormis
ATATATATATATATATATATATATATATATATAACGCGACAACGGGGACCGACCGCGAAAGCGCCTCTCACATATATACATATATACCTATATATGCGCTACCAAGAGATAGTGTAAGATATACTTATATTTATATCTATGTGTGTATGTATGTATATGACAGAGGGGAAAGAAGAGAAAGATAGAGGAGACGACGAGGAGATGAGGATGAGACGCGACTCTTCCTCGAGGAACCGGAAATCTCAGGCCGTTCAACCCTCGTCGTGCTCGTATCCCCAAGCCGCGTGTATATATTTAGGTTTAAAAGGACCCCAAGAGAGAAAGAGAGAGAGAGAGACACACTCACAGATCTGTTCCTCCACTATATCTAATCTTTGATTTTTGGTAGGTATATGTATGGCGTTGCGACACGCGCTTGTACATATACATACATACACATAAGTCTAGCTGAAGGAAATCGAGTGTAAAGTCTCAGCTTTTTATTTTTCAGTATAAGCTTATATTAGAGAAAGAGAGGAACAAAATTATATTTTTCAAAGTGTGATACGTAGTTTGAATTGACATAGTTTGCGAGGTCGATCGTTATTATACCTATATACATATACAAATGGATTTTTATGCGTCTCTATGTACTTAAGTGCGATAAAGGAGCATCGAGAGAGAAAAATAACTTAATACGAGTTTAATAATAATAATAATAATAATAATATACTTGAGAACAGCTGAACCAATTTGAATGATCCACATCTTCATCGTCTTCGTTCTTACATTCCGTTATCGCATTAAATGGTGTTCATTAAAAACAATTTTCTATTTCATTTCTTTGTTTTCCTAAATTTCAACATTCGAAGAGCTTAGCATACATTAATTATTAAAATTTTTTTTTCAATTTACCTACATTGCTTTGTAATGTAAAATATTTAATAATCGTTATCAATATTATATTCGTTATTCTTCTTCCCGGTAAAATTCCATTTAATTGTATTACCTCCTTATATATCGATATCATCTTTTATCAGTAATTATCATCGGTTTAGCATTATTCAAAATACGAATCCAAAACACCTCAAATTTACAAAAAACTTGATCAAAAATCCAGTGGCAGTCGCATGTCACCCAAAAACCATCTCTGCATTTATAAGAGAGACACATAAGGGTAAAAAAGAGGGCGGGGGTTACTCATGACGTGAAAGATGGGTTGCTTTGAAGTACGCGCAAGTACCGCTCGTCCTTTCTTATCTTTCTCAACTTTCTTCCTCTCTCTCTTTCATCCATTTGGCATCAGGCACGCGGAGTAAGCCACATTTCGCGGTCTTGGGCTCTACACTACGGGTACAATGGTCCCTCCTCCTCCTCGAGTCTCTCACCCGCGAGACCAAAATAGCAAGAAACGAAGCGACCGGCAATCCCAGCCAAAAATACAACGCTTCTACCAACGTCTTCCCCCTATTTTTTCTTTCTTATTTTTTCTGTTTTCTTCGTAGCTTGCGATATCTTTTTGACGCATGTCTGTGGCCCATTGCGTAGAAAAGAGAGAGAGAGAGAGAGAGAGAGAGAGAGAGAGAGAGAGAGAGAAATAAAAAAAGGCGAAGAAATCGTTAAGTGCGCGCGAGAATCGAGACTCACTTTGCTCTTCTTTCTCGAGCCCCTCTTTATCGCCACTTTTCTTTTTCTCTCTTCGACTTCGCTGGCAAGTGCTGCTTAACGAACGTTGAGACTATCCTGTTTTCGTCTTTTACAGCAGCGATGATGCCCGTGAGCCAATCCAACTGTTCAATCATTGTCACAATTGTTCAAACATTGTCGTGTTCTCTCGAGTTATATTTTGTGCGTTAGGAGGTAAAATGGCTTTGGCCGCGAATTAAGGTTGATTTGTTTAATATTTTTTTTTCTTTTTTCTCAGATGTATGTCGGCTAGAAAATTTTTATTGGAATATAAAAAAATTGTTTGATTGATTTTTAGAAGAATGAATGTAATTTTTAGATTTTTTAAATAAGTTTTATTAAAAATTATATTATTTATTTTCTTAATTACATTACAGTGCAGAATATTATATTTGATGAATGAATTGTATAATTATAGTCAATGATTGACCTCTATATATTATTGTAGTATGGATCAATCGGACGAAATCCATTATTTGATGAAATCTCATTTCCTACGTAATAATCGCGTGATCCTGGTACCAGATCAGATCGACCAAAGTAATCGTAATACACGGGATTCGGCTGTAAATTGAAAGGTTCGCGAAAATTTGAAGAAAACTGTTGACCAAATTCATTCACCTCAAAGTTCTGGTCCGGGCTAGCAGAAAACACATTGGTAGTTGGTGGTGAAGTAAATTCCAAATTGGATACGTTTTGCGGATAACCGCCATAATATCCGTTGAAGGGGTATGGATAAAAAGGATATCCCGTTGGCTGGGTCACGTTGGTACCGCCACTTTGGGAGGTCGTAACAGTCGTCTCAGGGGTGTTACTCGTAGGTTTAGTAGTCGCCGTTGTTGGCTTCGTGGTTGCTTTGGTAGCAGGTCTCTTAGTCTGAGTGGGCCGAGCCTGACGAGTATCGTCAGCAGAATCCTTAATTTCATTAGCTTCTGTTTCGCCGGTGTTAATTGTCGTAAAAAAATCATTACCATTCAGAATTGTTGTTTCACCCTAAAACATTAGCGACTCAACTGCTATTAATATTCGTGAAAAGTTTAAAATATTGATAAATAATTATTAATAAATAATGCCCACCTTCGTAGGAACACCAGTAGTTTCCATTTTCATTTCCAGCTTATCCGTTGGCATACCGCGCTCATCGGGCTCGGATGTCTCGTGAACCACCACTACCACGTTGCTGTCCGGACGAGCATCAGTCGCTCCAGTCAGGGATATGGAACTCTCGGTAACACCCGCACTCGTAGAGCCAGCAAACCAATTGTAGGGGTTGAGAAGATTGGCTATGAAGCCGAGAGGATTGCGCAAGAAGAGGGCGAGCGCGGGTTCGTAGACCGCAGCGAAGTAGGGTCCCCAACGCGCAGGTGGAAAGTTGTAGGTGGCGACCAGCGGACGTTGGGTCTCGTATGGCAGCAAGTCGTTTCGCTCGGATGCTTTGTCTTGATTTACCTCCGGTAGGCCTACACCCGCGATCAGCGATAGTTTGCCAAAAAGACGAGCCTTGCGATTGCCTGGCGGCTTCGTTGATCTCACTTGGTTGCTCGGGCGCGTGATATTCCGGGTGGAATTGCTCGGACGTGCGATGTTCCGAGTAGAATTGCTCAAGGGTAGGCCATTTACGAGGCTTGCTTTTTTTTACAATTGATTAAATTAGTTGCCAAGATTTTCGATCTTAATAAATTAAAAATACTTACTCAACTCGTGTAAAAATATGAGGCAGAGACAAAAAACATGCTGTTTTGGCCACATTTTGACTCCTTCAGGTGCGATGAGAGACTAGAACAAAAAAATTGCAGAAGCCACTTTCGAGATGAGAAAGAACACGCGTATGCGGGTCTTGCCCACATGGTTTACTAATAAGGACCGGAGAAAGTGTAAGCTTCTGATAAGATGTTCCGTGCAACATTTGTGCCGGTAGGTTATTTTAAAATTTTCTTTTTTACAGTTTAAACGTAGAATAAGCAACTTACACTTTCTAAGCAGTTTATTATGACAGTTATAAACTAGGCTTCATTTCTAAGCAGTGATAATATCAAAGTAAAAACGAAATTTTTATTACATACTCAAGTTTATCATACAATTTGTTCAAAATTTCGTTGTGAAATAAAAAAAAAATTTAAATTACTAAATAATCCACTTATATAAACATATATTTCATCGATTAAAAAAGAGGAAACATTAGTTCTAGAACACCGAATAAAATTTAAATTTGGCGCCAAAAAATATCGTAGTGCTGCGCGCACTAGCCGTCTCCCACAAATAATCGCGCGCGGTGTGTTTGTCAACGTTGAAAAACCGTAAACATTCGCGTGTCGCGTGTGTTTGTTATCATGTTGCAAAGCGAAGATGCAGATCGGGATTCCTCCGAGGAATTCAAAATGCCAAAGACAATCCTGGACTCGTCACCTGGAGCCTCGGAAAAGAACAAGTTGTCGATCGAGGATCTAGCGATAGCTAACGACTATGCCACTCCCGAGAAACAGGAGGCCCGGGCCTTCTTGCGCGAGCGTTTTCTACGTGTTATGACCGGCATTGTTGGTGAGTTTTAGTTTTCAAATTTTTAATGTTTAATTTAATTTGTCAAACTAATAATTTTAACGTTGCTTTGATAGTTTTTTGATAATTAAACTGTAAGCAATGTAGTGAAATTTGTGTATTATCAATGGAAGCTGAGATAACCTATAAGTGTTTGTTTATTATTTCAGGTAAGCCGGCAAAATTTCAACTGTACGAGAACACGAGCGTAACAGCGGAATTTCGAGGCTGTGACATCGATATGCTAGAATTGTATGTCAGGAATTTGTCAACACCACTGGGCACAATTCCAGAAGCTATACTCAGAACTACAGACGTTATCGTCGTGGAAGTCGAAAAGGTGTGAGCAATAAAATGACACAACAGCAGAGTTTGTGTAAATTCAATGCGCTTTATGTAAAAATTTTATTATATATAACGTATATTATAACTAACATAAAAATTTTATTTACATTTGGTCTACTTATGAGCGACGCATGCTCATCATTGTATTTATTTCTGAGATTATACGCCTAAGATGATCAACGACTTCTTTCAAATGTCTGTTTTTCATTATTACTTGCTGAAAGAGAAGTAGACTATTGTTAATAATTTTATGGATAAGTTGTACAGTTATTTAATTTTTAAGATAATTTATGTGTACAATATTTGCTACGTTAAATTTTTTACTTAAATAATTAAGAGATTTAATTGTAAAATAAATTTGAATCTTGCATACCTCCATGACTTCTTTGTGTTCTTCAAGTGCGAGTCTATATGATTCAGAAGTCTTTTTTTCATCAGATTTCATATCCCATTCCTCTTTGATAGGAATTAAACTTTCAATATGAGTGTATTCCATTCCTTGAAGCTGACTATTTTCGTTGCACTTTTCATATACTATCCTTAATCTCTTGAAAAGAATTCCTATTGTTCGCAATTGTTCCTGAACTTTAGTTTTCTTTTCAGCTGATGTCATTTGACCTTGTGGTGTGCCTGAAAAAATTAAATAATATTGAAATATTTTCTTTTTTAAAAAAATATAACTATAGCCAAAATGAAACAAACCATTGGGTGGTTGAATATTCTTAAGAAGCAAAAATAATTCCTGCATGCGGCTAACAATTTCTTGAACAGTCTCTTGACCCAGTTTACATATAGTAGCAGTGTTTATATCTTTGTTTATCTGCCTCTGTGCTGGTGGTTGAGCTTGCGGAACCGGTATTTGAGGTGTAGTAGGTGTACTAGCAGACTGATTATTCTGTTGAACCAATGCAGCTTGCTGCTGTAAATGCATTTGTTGCTGATGCTGTAGTTGCTGCTGCATAGGTTGTTGCTGGTTCATAACTTGCTGTGCGTTTAGCATACCTAATGAGTTAGGCCCTACACCAGGACCTACTCCAGCACCAAACTGCTGTGGAGGCATCATTGCTGAAATATAATTTAAGTTTTAATTTCAACAAAATTACTCAAGTAGAAATGTTGAAAATTTACTAATTTATCAATAATAAACTTTAATTAATTACCTCGTTGAGGTCCCATTAATCCTGATACCATTTGACCACCAGCAAATTGATTGCGCATAGCATTCTGCTGAGCATTTGGAAAACCAGTTGGAAACGGATGTTGTTGTCCAGCCATTTTTAAATAAACTTTGGCACCTTGTCAAAACAATATTTTAATTAAGTGTCATTGCAATAGAGGCATTTCAATGTACACAAATACTTTCAAAAAACATATTTCCCTGATAAAATATTAATAGATATTTGTTACTTTAAAATCTGTTCAATTTTTTTTAAATATATTAATCAAAAAATTAATGCTTTGCTTTTTCTGATCCTAGTAATCGTAAATCATAAAGGTTACATGTTGAACTTGAAGACGCGGCAGATTATGTTTACAAATGGTTAAAAATTCAATGTTACTTACTTTCTGTAAAATTTAAGTGTGCCGTGTCACCATCTCTTAATGATGTTTATTAAAGATGCTCACATTTTTTACAGAAAACTACTTTTAATAATACTAATTACATTAAATGAAAATACAACACTGCTGATTCTGACAGACAATATAATTTGAGGTTAATCGGCTTACGTTTTCATTCCGCAGTATCACCTATAATAAACTTCTGCTTCTGGTCACCTGAGGACGTTACCTTCCAGACTCCAAGCGTGGCAAATTCCAACAAATGGTAATGTAGATAAAAACTTATTAATTTGCTTTCAAATTTTTTACATATCGTAACAGTGTGGTAACACGTAAGTAGGTATAAATGAAAAAAAATTTTTAAAGTTTTGGTACCGATCAAATGGCTACAATAATTTTAGGAATTTTATTATCATGGAAGAGCATGATAAATTAAAAAACTACTCAGAAATTAAAGGTTTAATAAAAAATAAAAGAAAAAAGAATATTAAATAAAACATTAATAATTAAACTTTACTAATAAAATTACATCAACTACTATTTTATAATTTTTGAAAAAGGAATAGGTACTTGCAATAAAATTTTCACATTATTATTATCATTAATATTATTATTATTTTATAAATATTGTAGCATTGTATAAAATAGGTAAATGATTCATAACAATTAAGGTAGTTATACAATCGTACATAATTATAATAATATTTTGTGTTGCAAAAAAAAAAAAAGTTTTGTACTTATAACTTATACGTTTTTATGAATTTAAAACTTATATGTATATAGCATCGGATTACTTTACATATACGATATATTTGAGAACCAAGTTAAAATCATTTTCATCCGGATATTCAACGGGATATCCTAACAATTCACAATCGTTAATTTACTTTGTGTGTCTATTTTTTTTTTACATTCACTAAATCTATTAAAGTTTAGCCAGCGTATCTTTTTATCCTTTTTTTATTGTTTCGGTCGTGGTTTTGCTCTCGCTCTCCGAAGCAGACTTTATTTTTTTTCGAAGAAGCACTTTCGTAACGGTTATACTTTTGTACGCTTGCTCACGAACAATTACAAGCCATTTTAGTGTTTTTCATTACATCGACATCCGACGATGTCGAGAGACGTTCAATAAACTACAACAGACGACTAGCACTGGATTAAATCATTTGTTGCTGTCCTTGTGCTTGCTTTCTTTCAGAGTCTTCTTAATGTCAACTTTATCCGGATACGTAGGCCTAGCAATCTATAAAATTAAATTTAAATCAATTACTCTTATTTTTCATTATTTTGTGAGAAGAACATTAAAAAAAAATTTTGATTCACCTTCATAACAACGGATTCCCTTCCCGAAGGTTTTGATTTTTGTGCGTAGGTATCTTTTTTCTCGGGCAGTGGATAAAACAATTGTTTCGCCAACATAGGTGAAGCTAAATTATCTTCCTTGGAGTCTAACGCTACGTCGTTTCTATCAGTCAAATCTTTGGTCAGATTAATTGGTCCAAGCTCATTTAGAGGAATGTCCTAAATATCACAGTTAATTTTCTTAATTAGTTGAAAAAAATTTTTTTCTTCACATCTAATAATTCAAAATGTGGTTTACCTTTGAAATATCAGTCGGTTCTTGAAAAGCTTCAGCTAAAGCTGGATTAATTTCGCTTAAAGGTTGATCGCCATATCTTATGTATACAGGTATGTATCCTGGTATCTCTGGCAAGTACTGTATTGGCAGTGAATCTAAACACAAAATTATTTAAAATAAAAATTTTAATTTTAAAATATACTGCAAAAGTTTGACTAACTGCACAATTTGTCATTATCGCGACAACTAAATAAATACTGATCGACTAAAATTATTATTCAATAAAACATCAATTTTTTGCTTGTCCTATTTAATTTGATAGTCAAAATATCACAGCGCGACATTTAAATGACTGATCTTTATTACAATATGTTCAATTATGAAAATATTATCCACAGACACATTTCAATATGATGATATCATATTTGTGAATTATGTAATGCAGTGAATATATCTAAATGAAAGCTCACTTCGAAGAAAAAAGTAACGAGGACTATTTGAAAAATAGTGAGATATTAAAGAAAGTTTTCATCAATTATGTTTACCGTTTCATTAATTGAAAATATAAATATTTATTACATTTTACAAAATGTTTTTTTTTTTTTTTAATTAAGACGTGAATACTTTATTCAGTTATTTAAGCGATAATTATTATTTTTTATTAATGATTAAAAATCAGTAAAAATTTTGTAAAATCTATTTCCTGTTAAAATTTACTTAAGTGCCAAGTATTGAATTCAATTAAATTTTGCATTAAACATCAGAAACTAGATATGTTAATGACTGTAAATGAAATTCATTTACTCTTGCATTGATTGCAAAGCCATGTAACTTTCGATAAACTATTTAAGAATTTAATATGTTTTTTAAGTGGTAACTACTTTGAAAATCATTCAATTTCAAATTCTCTTAAAATTGTAATTTTTAAAAATTTTTTGATTTTTTATAAAAACAAAAACAAATAAATCTTATGTGTTATTTGCAAAACTACCAGCTATCACGACTGATACAAAAACAGCACCTCAATACACTTTTAAAATAAAAAGTTTTTAAACTGAACTTTTTTTCAACCCCCCAATTAAAAGTCATAAGTATGAAAATCACACCAATCAATCAACACGAATAAGTCACTCGCGCGCACTAAGAGCCACCAAGAAATAAAAAGGGTGAATGATGAGTCCCTGGACCGTCGAAAAAAGGGGGTCAATCACTGCTACCACATCCTAGGCTAAAGTAAAAGGGCAGTAGGCCGAGGATGCGCTTCGATTGAACTGGAAACTCACGGGCACAGGTGACGAGTAGTAGGAGTAGTATTAGGAGCGGCGCGGCCGCCTTACGCAGCAGCAGCAGCATCCCGCCGACTCGCATCTCTGCTGGTTTCGCACTGGGCGCCCGGACCAGCGCACTTTCAGCTTTATACCGCACCTCACGGCTCTCCCCTTTTTCGCGCCCCTCCCTCCTCCTCCTCCTTCTTTTACTACTCCTGCTCCTTCATAGCCATAGGTATAGCCAGCCGCCCGCCGGTGCGAGCTCCGCTTCTTTCTCTCGCTCCGCTCCTCGATAAAGTAAAGAAAAAGACGCTGCACTGCCGCCGGCGTTGCGTGAGAGGGAAAGAGGCGCTTTCGCGCGTGAAATGCGGCACAAACCTTCCTTGTGGATATGCTGGGCTTCCCGTTAAAATTTGCCGAAATGGATCCGAACTCCCCCTCTCTCTTTCGAGGCTCTCCTACTCTCGTATTCCTTTCCACTGATCTACCTTTGAGGATTCTCGGTCAAGGGATGCCTTTCAGGCTGAGAGTAATTTTTTTGTTGTTCATTTTTGTCTGTGCGAATGCACATGGTTGAGAGGTGAAAAAGGAGATATCAGACTTCTTAATTATCTTGTTGATTTGTTGCAAGCTTGAAATAGAGATTTTAAATTGGCAATCAATAGGGGTCTTGATTTATGCACAAATTTGGGTTGATATGATTCAATTTTAATTTCCATACAATCGGACACTATATTATCTCGTGTTTCTGTTGCGTAAATCTTATGATATTACAAGAAAATTATTGTAAAATTTGTATTTAGTTGTGAACAACGGTTTATTTATCTTATCAGGTGTGAATTAATTAAATTACATTTGAGTGGATCAGTCGAATAATATTTAAAGGCGATAGGTGCACGTAGTTATCAATAAAAGAAAAAAAAACAAATTTTTTTAATCTTAAGCATAACTTATAAGTTTTGTTATTAAAAATGTTATTTCCGTATAGGATATCAGTATGAAAGTATATGAAAGTTATCCAAGCGTGTAATAGACACCTTTTATTTACCATTCTTCCAAAAAATTTTAATTTCACCGAGTAGAGAAGCTAAGCCAAAAAGAAATAGCGAAAAAGAAAGGCCGCTGGCATGAGTCAAGCTGTAAACGAAGCTCGAATATAAGCAAGGCATTAGATTATAATATATCTATATATAAGGTGTACGGGCTGATTTCGCGAGAGACCGCACGCGCGTTCGCGCGATTCAACACCGTTGGCGTCTTGTTACCCAGTCCCTCGCGTCTCCAAGTGAAAGTCTCTCTCGCCTCTACTCTTCTCCGCTCTTTCCAACGATTTTTCACCTCGAGCCAAGAAACGACGGATGAAGAAAAATTGCCCGTCGAAAACGCTGAGAAGATGGAAGAGAAGAAAGAGAAAAATTATCTTTTTTTTTTTAACTTGAGATTTGGCACAATCTCATGGGCTCTCTTTTTCTTTCTTTTTTTTAGGTGCGTTTTTAGTTGATTATGTCATTGCATTGATGCAGTCAATGATTCATGATGCCTTTGACGAGATTGATAATAACTTCATTATCTGATTTTTTTTATTGCAACGCAGCAGTGCTGGACTAATCGGGCTTGTATATACTATAGCTCGTAGAAAAAGCTTTCTTTTTTTTTTTACTCGCTGTGTACTTTGATGGACGTTTCTTGCCTATTTCCAAACAATGAGTAATGGGATTTTTATTTTCTTGGCTTGTAAAGATATTTTTTATTCTTTTATACCAACTAACGTCGAATCGCAAAAAATTTTTTTTGCAACCTTTTATTTCAACTTGATAATATATAGGATCATTTTATTCGCTAAATCTCGAAAGCTGCCAAAGCAAAAAACATATTTTATTATATAGCCGTATAAACTGTCTTAAGCGAAATATAAAAAAAAAGCGTATAAGGCAGAAGGTTGTAGAAAAAGGATCGGTTGGGTAAAAGAACAAAAAATCGAAGTAACGTGCTCGTAACTTGAAATTGCCAAGCGCGAGCTTGGTGAATTTTCCCGGCAACAAAAGAATCGATTGGCCGTTAAAGCCACCTCGGCGAAGCTTGAAACATAACGCGGCTCGTCGAGCATAGGTCTGGAATCGTATCGTCGGTATAGCCTATAATAGAATCGTCGAAGAGACTAGATATGCTGCTGCTGCCTTCAGGCATAAACAGCACACGCGCGAAAAAGGAGATCTGGAAAGAAATGCCCAGGGGAAGAAGCAAAAAAGCAAAAAGCTTAACGGTAGCACACGCTCTCTTTCTCTCTCTCTCTTTCTTTTTCTTTCTCTTGCTTCTTGGGAGAAAGGGAGCAGCAGGCATATACGAGGATAGGGAAGAGAAAGAGCGAGCTCGTTAAAGAGAACGAGAGCTACGCGCGATTCTGCTTTAACCTTGTCGACGAGATTAAGGATGCTCTCACTCCGGCGTCTGCCAGGTATATAAGGAGGTATCGGCCTTCGGAATTTAGTGCTTCTAACAGACAGAGATGATGCTGTTGCTGCTGTTCCCTTTTCGAGGACACGAGAGCGCGTGTGTATATATGTGTGTGATGGAATCGTCGTTTTTTTTTTTTTTTTTTGACGGTTGACTTGCCTTCTCTTATGTGTACAAATTAGATCGGGGAGAGAGGATTGTTAATAATTGACAGAATTGTATTTTATTAGTATTTTAGCTATCCAAGCTTGCCTTAATTGAACTACTCTAAATTTAAATTAAATTTTTTTTTTTTTTTTTTTTTTTTTAATTTAAAATACTATTGCCCAAAAATATTTATAGAGCATACAATTTGAATTATGATCTTGCCTTTGATTGACAAAATGTTAGTTATATCGTGACCTAATACACATGATACTTTGAAATGATTGAACTAAATTTAGTATGCAAATGGAGTATGCAGGCACTTGCGGGTGATTTTCACTTAGTGATTCTTGGCGAAAGTTGTTAATTTTCACTTATTTTCCTACAAATCTTTTGTTTTAATTGAAAGCTTTAAAAATATTTTTAAATAAAATCTTTTAATTTGTCTTTAAAATTGTTTTAATTATACAAAATTATACCAGGATTATCAAACATCAATTTAAGTGTAATTAACTAGGTTCGTGACTTGAACGCAAATTTTATATAATTAACAGGTTGAGATTATACTAATTTTCAAATCTTTTAAATCTATTCGGAATTTTTAAAATCAGTGTTTCTTTTTTTCAAAAAGTTTTTCGTTGTAGCTGCTATCTTTTCTCGAAATCTATTCTGCTTGAAATCGTTTTGTGGATAATTGATTTAATTTGACTCACACTATAGTTTCATCGAAAGCGAAATTAAATTCAACTTTATTCTACATTCAAATGAAATATATGAATATCGCGTTAATCAAATTTAGTTGAGATTTAGAATGAGGTTTTGAGAATCGTACGTTAAAGGAAGTGAAAGGTAACGATGTGTGCCAAGCGAAAGGTCAGATAGGCTAGTGATGAGTACAAAAAAAAAACCAAAAGCTTGTATTAACTGCAGGTGCTTTATATATTAAATTTCACCAGGTGTATAAAGTATCTAATAATTTTTAATGAATCTAGGTACTAAACTTACCTGGTTAGTGTTTTATGATTATTGAATTACTTCATAAAATGAATATTACTACATGTAATATCTTTTAGTTTTGAAATGAAATTTTTAATATGAAACTTAATAGCGCGAGTCATGTAGTAAATAGTTTTTCTAACTATTACCTTTTAAAATCTAAAGTAGATACAAAGTTAAAATCACGTGGCTGTACTTATAAAATATAAGAATTATCCGATTAAAAAAAAGTCATATATCACATAATACTCATTAAATGATTCATGACACCGTTATTTTATACAATCACAGGGCCAAGCCAAAAAAAAAAGAAAAAAGAAATTGTACATCTCGCTGTTAAAAAGAAACGATAAAATTTATTGTAGGTCACTAAAATTTAATTGATGGATGACACAAAATTCAAAGCTAAAACTGCCGTTTGAAATATATGGGGTGGCAGATATTCGTATAGTGTTGAACTCAATTGCATGATGTATAAATATAATACGGTGCTTATATTCACGTGACAGAATAGCTCCTATTGCGATCTAGGTAAGTGCATGAAATTGTCAATTAAGGATCATCGACCCTCCTACTCATATCGTAATATTTATATTCTAAACATCACCGAACCGACTAGAGTCTAATTTTCTCGCTCAAAAAAGGTATTTACACTCATCTGCCCTAAAAAAAAAAGAAATATAAAGGATTTACATATAAACAAACGATTGATGCTCGCAGATAAAAATAGCAATCTCAAGGAGTGTAGACTGAGATCAGGAGCAGCAACATCAGTCGGGCAATTTGGAAAATAGAGGGTCCAAATTGTTATTTTGAGCTGTTATATATAGCGAGGATCGGGCCCCCGCGCGTAAGTGGCGAGGAGGTAGATATAGCAGAGTCAGAGAGCGGCAGAGAACCGGTTCTTCTCTCACGCGAGACGCGTCTCTCTCTCTCTCTCTCTCTCTCTCTCTCTCTCTCTCTCTCTCTCTTTCTCGGTCCAGATCCAATTGCCACCGCTTTTACCAGAGCGGCAGAGCGTCCTTCTCGGCAACAGCAGCAGCAGCAGGCCACACGAGAGTAGCGCTACCGATATTCTTCTGTGCCATTACAAGACGCGTAATGAGGGAGAGCGGCTTGACAGCCCCCCGCTTTATATTAATCGATGTATGTATTATCTATATATGTGTACCGTCTTGTCTTTCTCACTCACTGCCCTACAGCGGTGATTGGTATATACACTAACACCATACTGCCTTGTTGCGAAAAAAGGCCGCGACGACGTGTCCCGTTTTCCCCGTATACCTTCTATATATTATATTCTCACACACGGATATGTCGCTTATTGTTTAGTACATGGGTAGGTAGGTAGGTAGGTATGGAAAGAAAAGCCAACGATAAATCTACATTCGGTTCGATAACGTCGTGATGTTTTACAGTTAGTCCTGCTGCTGCTGCTGTCAACTCCGCCCTTTGCCGCAAAATATGTTACGAGAAGAGTATTGGAATGCACAATTATTATTGTCGAGAAACGCAACTGTTTATTTTTTTTTATTTCTTCTTTTTTTGTTATTAACTTGTCGTGAGTTAAAGTGTACGCGTAAAACGTTACGTAGGATTAGTCATCTTGCGAAGTTCTTACGAGCGCGCTAAGTCGAATGGAAGACTAATGGCTGCTGATGATAGTAATTTTCAGGAGTTTCCTTCGACTACTTACGATCGTGAAAATTACGAGATGGAGGTTGCAGCTCGCGATACCTCTGAGTATATATCTCTCTCTCTCTCTTTTTTTTTTAAATTATTTAATTTTGATAAGAATCTATTAATTATTGCGTGTCTCGTATAAGTGTTATCTTTATGATGATGCTATCCAATAACTTATGATAATAAAATAACATAATATTAAGCGTATATAAATCGAACATGATAAACGTAATAGTTAATAATTTCTCTCTCTCGCATGTGTTCGATAACTAAATTAGTAGTCTGAAAAATGTAGGCTTCGCTGTATACCTGTATAAACGAAGAAAATGAATAAATTTGCAAAGTTGAATAACATACATTTTTTCACATTTTTTTAATCGAAAAGACTTCATTATTCCGACTTAATGAAGAGGTTTATACGATTAAATTATAAAATTATAAAAATTGATTGAACAATTAAATTCCTCTTGGCATTAATTTTCTCTTATAATCAATTCGTAGGTATACTTTATAAACAATAGTGAATAAAAAAGCATACTTTTTTCTCCCGATTACTCGAATGATTTATACGATTTTTTATCACACGTTGGATTTATCGCATAGCGTACATACCTATATATACGAACGTATTCTCGTCGAGAAACACGTCGATTAATCAGCGCGAAAGCACAAAGCCAGATGTAGCAAAGTGTATATAGGATATAGCCAGCAGTGAATCTCTCAACATCTCTCGCATATATGCGCTCCGACTTTAGGCCCCCATTCATTGGCATATGTATCTTTCTGTCCTCGAAAGCCACGAGCTTACTTTGGCGTACTTACGTACGAATATAATACGCGTGTGTGTGTGTGTGTGACTGTGTGTGTACTGATCTGGAGAGCTGAGCGCGCGAGAGAGCCAACGACCCGCAAACCCAGATATCTATCGGCCAACTTGACCGAGACCTACACTCGCTTACATGCGTGTATAAGTTAAAGTGTGTGTGTTTATCCCGAGGCTGCAGTGCTCGCCAGCTATTATATATACACACCGCGTGCTGGCTCTCGCCGGATCCTTTCGTTTCAGCTGTCGCCGATGGGCATCTCATCCCGATGTATATTCTCTTCTATGTATATATATATGTACCTACTCTCTTTCTCTATCTTCAGTTGAATACAGCGGAAGCTGTCCACAGATTTGAAAAATAAAAATTATGAGTTAACCCGATAGTTCGAGTTTTCTAAGAGATGTATTTGTTGAGTATTGAAAAAGAAAAAAAAATTATGCTAATCCGAGAGTTACGTAAACGGTACTTAACGTATTGAAACTGTGCAAATCCATCAAAGAAGAAAAATGAGATTACATCGGGATTCAGTACTTCTACTAGTGTATGTTTCTTTTTTCGATAAGTGCATTTGCATTACCTGTATGCGCATCTTTCGTGTTAGATAACATGAAAAAGTTACAGTTTAGTCAATATGTTATATTTGTTGATTAATATTACATTTATCATATGGATTGTAAAGAAATTTTTTTTTTAATAACAATCTGTTTTTGTTTGCATTCTGTAAATTAATCAGTTCTACAGTACAGTTCCACAAGGTTAGCACCAATTAATTTTTTGTCACATCTACAAATTTAGAGGCAGAATAACCTGGATATAAAAATTAAAAAAAAAAAAAGCTTTACAACATAATTATTTAATTAAAAGTCCATAAAGTTGAAACCAGCAATTTTTCTACTTATGCTAGAGCTAGAGCTCGGACAATTTTACTGGTACACTCTAGTGGCGTTAACAGCTCCGTTAATTTAAAAGCCAGTGCCTATATGCTATGCGAGCCCTGGGCATCCCGCGTATGCACACAGCGCATTCGTTAAATACGCGTTGAGAGATGAAGGAGGAGGAGGAGGAGGAGGGAATTCGCGAGTTTCTCCAGGCAGCGGACTAAAAATCCAGCGATAAAAGGAGAAATATAAGCGGGCCGAGAGGAGGAGGTAGATAGGTAAGCGGACCGTTAGCAAGTACACGAGTATACGTATAGGTGTACAGCTTTACAGCGCGGCACACGGGCTGTGCCCGGTAATTGCCGACACTTTAACAGCGGCAGCAGCAGCTATGACTTTGCTCCGAACAGCTCTTCTCTCTCCTCATCCTCGTCACATTCTATACCAGGCGAAAAGCCGCAGACGACTTGGTTTTAAGTTTTCACCGCGTCGGCGCCCTCGTACTACCCCCCCCCCTCCTCGACACCCTTCTTACTTTTTTCGAAACTTGATATGCATGTAGGTACAAGAGACTTGGTGAAGCCTGAACCTTCGT
Source organism: Leptomastidea abnormis (assembly GCA_030522805.1). Taxonomy (NCBI): domain Eukaryota; kingdom Metazoa; phylum Arthropoda; class Insecta; order Hymenoptera; family Encyrtidae; genus Leptomastidea; species Leptomastidea abnormis. The sequence goes on from JAPYZE010001024.1 coordinate 16,530, forward strand.
AGACGTGCTCGATTCATTCAAACTCCGATGTTAATGGATATAGCGTTCGACCGAATTTGAGATCTCGTAAGGATTTGAGCTCTCTTGCTCGATCAAGAACTGTCTTGGCTGGTTTGATTTTACAAGCTTGTTTTTAATCAAATGTACACTTTGGTTACGACTTTAATTTAGAAATTGAGAATAAATTAAAATGATCGAGATTTGTTTGTTTGACTTTTTTACTGTTTTTTTTTTTAAATAAACAAAATTGTGATTTTAAATAAAAAAAACATTCTTTATTTGTATACGCAACGTAAAAAAAAAGTGTCGTCATAAATATAATAAATTCTGCAAGCATTTCACATTTTTCTGGAATGAAAAACCAGTTCTCTTCGCATATATCTATATGTAAGCTCAATGAACTCAACAAATATTTCATTGAATGTTAAACGCGATGTTCAAACTGACAAATGTAGTTTCTTAACGATTACAATATTTACACAATTGTAAGTTTGTTTTTATTTTGATTTTTCTTTTTTTTTTTTTTAAAAAAAAAAAGAAAGAGAGCTTATTGTACAGAAAGTTATGAGTTAAACGATTCGCTTATTTTCCGTAACTTCCTGATGAAGCAGAAGCTGAAGCCTGGGCTGATGCTTGGGCATACGAATTACCACCGCCTCCTTGGTTGTATCCACCACTAAAAAAAATATTAATTATTATTTACATGCTTTATTGCCATTTGTCGTTGTAATATTATGTTTAAATAAAAAGTTGATCAACTTACTGTCCTTGTTGGCAGGGATCACAGTAGGGTTGAGGTTGAGGCTGGGGATAATGTGGTTGCTGTGGTGGTGGGTAGTGAGGCTGGGGTTGCGGGTAATAACCTCCGTGAGATGGTTTTTGATGAGTTGGCACGACAACTACCTCAATCGGTTGATACACTGGTTGCACCGCTGAAAAATTCATACAATTTTTTAATCATAATTTGTCAAATAAAAATTAATTTTCTTGGTAATCAAAATATTGTCTGCCCTTCACGAAAAGAAAAAAATATGATTCAATAGGATTCAGTAATTTGAAAAATTTGTATCAATAATATCCCATTATCGAAGCAAAAGATTCAATTTCTAACGAAACGTTATTATAACTTTCAAGGAAACGCTTCCTTCAAGGAAAAGCATTAAAAAGAAATTGCAGCTTCTCTCGCACAATTCAATAACGTATAAGGTCAGTGTTTCATGAAAAATATAAAGAGAGCTCTACTCTCGGTCTCTTTGATGCGAGCAAAAGGGAAAAGGATCTCCCGACTCGTCTAAAGATTATTTCAAGAGCCTTACGTTGTGGGTAGTATCCGCCGCCACCACCGCATCCACCGTCGCAGCATCCGGTGTTGCAGCCACCGCCACCACCGTGGTGTTTGTGCAGCTTCTGTTTCAGTTCCTCGAGCTTGCAATGAAGACAGATGTGACGCTTCCTTCGGATCTTCGAGAGCTGGCCATGGCCTTCGATTGGATTTTCCTCGTTATCCTCGTGCTCCAAACTCTCGATGATGTTGTCCTTCTTGTCCTCGACCGGTGCCAAGCCCTCGACCGAGCTAAGGTCGACCTTGACCAGACGAGTCTCCCCGTCCTTGCTGATGCGCTCGACGTTGAATCCTTCCGCTTCGAGATCCTTAGCGACCTCGTCCAAGCTCACTGGGCTGCCTTCGTTCTCGTCCTCGACGACCAGCAGGAACAGAGCCAGCGGTTCTATAATTCAATACATAATTGCATTTATTGCTGCACGATTAAGCATAGCGCGTGTCATCATCTAATACACCGGCTGCTATGATTCGCACGATACACTCGGCTATTTTTGCTTTTTAATTGCTGTTTTCGCATTTTATTGGAAAGCAATAATAAAAAAGGAAAAAAAAACCAATGTAATCTCAGCTTATACTCGGTAATTCATTTTTCAATAATATGTATACAAGCGAGTTTTGCTTATGCTTTCGAATATAGCGATTAGATTAAAATTATTTTTTCCTGCACACTTGAGACTAGAGACTTTGCCAAGCGCTCGTTGACAAAGAAGTGCGTAGTAAACACATAATACACACAGAAACCGATAGAGCTTAATTTGAATTCGATGCAGGCGTTAATACGTATACCAGAAAGCATTTAATCACCTGCGCTCTCGTCCGGCACTTCCTTCATGACGTCATTGTGCAAGACATCGTTCGCGTCCTCGGCCGTGTGATTCTTCACGGCAAACACGTTAATCAGAAACAAAGTGGCTGGCGCCTTTTTCTCAGTCTTCTCCGGTAGCGGAGGTGGTAACAAATCCGTTGCTAAAGTTGATTCCTCGTCGGTTTTTGGTGGTAACAGATCAGTTGCGGGGGTAGGTACGTTATCGATGTGGGGAGGCAAGAGATCACTTGCTGGCGTTGGCACCTCAGGATTCGGAGGCACTAAATCGGTTGCAAGAGTCGGTCCATTCCATACCGATTCGCTATCGATTTTTGGTGGGACGAGATCGGTTGCCGGGGTAGGAAATTCAGTAGTCAGTTTTGAACTGTCATCTTGCGGTGGCACCAAATCTGCGGCGGTTTAAAAGTAATAGTTACATTTATAGCAATCAAAAAGAGATATTTAAATTTATGTAAAGGAAACTTTTTTATTATCAAATCTAAGATGCACAATTTTTAAATCCAGCTATTTAATTTTAAATTTTAATTCTTTAAATCTTTCTCATTAAAATTTGGAGATATTAAAAACCCAAAGAGTCGTATGAAAAATGTTTAGAAAAATAATAATAATAATAAAAAACACATTGAATATGTAAAGTACTTAAATAAAAAAATGAAATAAAAATTAATTAGATTTATAAAAAGGTGAGAAGAAATGGGAAACCGACTTATGTAAATAATAAATTTCACTAACCGGTGACGGGTGCGGAAATATCAATGGGAGAGCACGTGACTCCGACGATGAAAACAATCGCCGCAGTCGCAATCACGGACCACGACATTATTTCCCTCTTCACTTTAAATGTATATATCTATAGAATAAAAACAATAACACTTTGTATCTTGTCCTCTTGGGGATCTGGTTAACAACAAACTGTGAGCTTGGCTGTTTGAAGTTACCGCTTTTATAGCACTGAATCCTCAATATCGCCGATTGCGTAATTACCGCGATCGGCAGCGCCTGCGCGCATCCGATCTGTCAGACATGATCCCCACCGATATGCAACGCCAACGCATCAGCTAAATTCAGCTGCATCGAGCCGCGCGGGGATTCTTGTTTTTTAGCGGGGTTTCCCGCTACATGCAGTATATGATTTTTCGTATAGTCTTACTTATCGATGGAACACACTGCAACGGTTTTGAGAATTTCCAGTAATTTGGAAAATACTTTTTTTGCGAGCAGATAAATAGATTTCTTTTTTGGAAAATCCGTTGTTTTGATTACTTGGAAAAATAGTTTTTTCTTTTTCAAATTGACAGATAATAAATGAAAATAAGACAGTTTTCGAACTACGAGCTATTACGTTATATGCATAAAAACCGTGTTGGATTATTAATCGTTGGCTCTTTAATTTTTTGCGAGTAGAAAATTATTCTTCAACAGAAGTAATTATACTATGTAATGCAATGTAATATTAGATTACAGCGTAATAAAAATTTTGTTTTTATATTAATATTAATATTTCCCACTGACTCAAACAAGTGCTATTTACTTTAGCTGTTTGTATTCTCTTTGTTAAGATCCATTACAAAAGTATGTGTTTTTTTTGTGAGTAGAAGTGAAGAGAATTAATTAGTTATAATAGGATTATTAAAAATTAAACAACGTAATTGTTTTTATTTAAGCAGTATAAATATTCAATATTATACCAATACTGCTGGACACACTGACAAAACAAAATTACTATATGAAATCATCAATATAATAATTGTTATTGTTTCCTGATTCACCAATTAATAAATGAATTTTCGATGCATCTTCGGATTTTCCTAAGCAGTAAATCATTTAAGTTTATTAACTATAAACGTCATTCAAATTTTCGAATTTTCTCGTATTTTGAAAATTCTATGACGCAATGAAAAACAAGTTTTGAAAGAAAAAAAAAAAAAAGTAGTGATGAATTATCTTGACCACAAAACGTTAAAACATACTACGCTTGCTTAGATAAAACAAATATTAATTTTGACAGTCAATTTTTTTTTTCTCGCGAAAAGTATCATAATAATCACGCGATAAAGACGCATCGCAGCGAGTCCGAGGATGGGATGTACCAAGGCTAAGCGCCAGATTAACATTCATCGTAGCAGCAACAAACAACAGCTGCAGCAACAGCAGGAAGAAAGAGTAAAATAGAGAGGGTGGGAGGGATCGTAATGAGCAATACGCGCTTACATATACTTAGGCGCGAGAAGCGCGATAATCCTGCAGTCTTAATTGTCTCGAAACAATGATCTTGAATTTACACGCGTACATCTCTTCTTGGCAGCTTTGAAAACAACCGTATGTATGTACTGTATGGTCGGATCGTTGGACTGTTCTTTGGTCGATGGGAGGCTCTCTTCCTTTTGTCTGTTCAATTTGCTTGAACTTTTTTACATCGTTTAGGTAGGATATTTTTTTTCTCTTTAAATTAAAATAACGGACAAAAATAGCACTTCTCGTCGACGAGAGCATATCAGGGCTTTTAAAGAAGGGATACCGTATTTCTCTAATTTCCTCTCCAATTTTCCATCCACTTTTCTTGCGCGAATAGCTCTCGGTAAGTTGAGAGGGAGAAAAAGAGAAAGAAAGAGAGAGAGGGTGAAATAGCTTTACCATATCATCGTCGTGTAGCGATAAAGGATGCGTAAGGAAAAAGCAGGCGCGGCAGGGCGGTAAAACGGTCAGTGCCAATTACGAGTCCAGCAATTGCAATTAGCACGAAGCGTAGGGTAGTCAGTCGGAACAATGCAAGCCGGTTGCCGCGGAAAAACTGTAACTCCCTTTACTCTTTTCTCTCTACATATAGCAGGGATAGGAGGAGGAGGTATGTAATATTGCAGAGAAAAAGGCGCGGGCGCGCCCGTTAAATTTTATTTTCGTCCGTGTGGTGTAGCGGCTTGGTCGTTGTATTTATATATGTGCGTGTGCGCGAGAGAGCAAAACCCTAGGTCATTAACGTGATGAGAGGCTCTTTCTCTCTTTTTCTGTGGAGCAGGATGCTGAAGTGTGTGCTCTGGAGATATCTCGTTCTTTTCGGCGCGAGTTCTCTTTGCGGTTCGTCTGTACTTTGCTCTTTTTAAATATCTCTTTTTTTTCTCTTTTTCTTTGCGCCGGCTATTCCGATAATTTTGCCATGGCTTTATTTTTATAGTTTATACGGAAATTCACGTTTTAATTATTCTTTGAGAAATTTTCAGCCTCGGTGTTGACTATATATACATTGCTGCGCGTCGAAAGCATTGACTATGCAAGTACGAGCATCTGATAAATGGAATGTTTGTGTCTGGCGTTTTTTCCTGTAATTATTCCTTTCGTCGTATATCCACAGATTTAGAATCTCGTTAGAGTAATTTTTTATACATATTGATTTTAGATTATCCATCAAATTTTCAGTATGCAATAAATACAAATTCAGAAAAGATGAACATACTTACTTATATCTCGTTTTCTAAATCTAAAATGTCATCTGAGATCTCGGTATTACAGGTTGTTTTTTTTTTGCGAATGTTATTAGATCAGTCGTGTTATTGCGACTAAACCACGTGCGAATGCAAACATTGCAATGCACGTTATCGATCTCGCTCTAGCACATGTATCGTATAAGCGTTTTTCTCAATTATATTCTCAACGCGTTTCGCGAGTGAGCTATAGCAGCGCACACCGAGCAGCAGCGGGGATTTCCAATGCCGCAAACTCGGGCTAATCGCCGTGGTGTCTACTTAGCCGTCAAGTTATTAATGTTTTGTACACGATCATCGTCGATATAAAATATTCATTCGGCTTTGACCTCTGGCATTAAATTTTGCAGCATACAAGCGAGAAAAGAACACGCCTTTATTTTTTTTTTTTATATGTAACTCGAACATTGATGATCATTTTGATAAGGATTTACATGCGAATCTTAAGGTTCAATAATTCTTTTGTGATTTGGCCGGATGTAAACGTGATTTTATTAGAATATTTTAAATTTAGGTACTCTATTGTGTTACTCAACTACGTCTTACATTTAAATAATGCAAGTGTTGAAAAAGAAAACTACAAAATAAAACTAGTCATACCAGGTAAAGTCAATTATATCAAGACAATGATGATATCCGCTGTTATTTGATACTGAATGTATTAATAGAAAATTTATCCTTCTAGGAAATCTTCGGTCTGATTTAACTCATTTTTTTTTTAATTTTTTATTTGAAAAACACAACAAAAATATTTTTGTAAAATATTCTATTTCAAATCGAATTATTATTTTACTTGAAATAAAAATATATAATCATATAGATTTTATAAGTTACGAATTATAAAGATAAATGATTATATCGTCCTAAGCATCCTTGAGCAAACCTCATTCTTAATATATCTTCTACGCTACGTTTAGTTTCTCTACCGTAGTTATTGCTTCATCAACATTTAATGTCATTCGTAAACAAAAGAAATTGTTGGTTCTACTCATTTACTGATTTTCAACAAAATATTTTCTTTTCTTGCTGCAATAAAATAAGCTATTAAAAAAAAAATTAATAATTGCATAATTGCAAATAAATATAGCGACTTACATAAAATTGCAAACTTTATTATACTATTAAAAAGCTAAGAAGGTATACCATCTATTGATAGATAATTCTGTAGTCGATAGGTAAAATTCCTACGCAATCGTCTCGATTCCGAAGACTTGCTCTGATCGTAACCAGATGTCGCTTACCTTTCTTCAAACCAGGGCGCCAAGGTTAAAGTCAGATCTTTTTTTTTTAACTCTTTTATTACATGTATAAGAGCAAATACCTATGATTGTTTCCACTCATTTTTAACTGGCATGAATTGCAATGTAGTTAAGATCGTTGCACATGATTGAAAGATTCATTTAACATTTGTTAAGATTATATATTTATCAGTTAAAACAATAAACATTTTTAGTAATTTTTTTGACTTTGTTGAGTTATTGTAGTGTACTCAAGACATAAAACGCTAGCATTTGTAAAAATATTTTTACCTTTTTATTTTTATTTTTAACTTAAGATACTTTAAGGTAAATATAATGAAACATTATCGTCAATAATAATAATAATTGTATTGTATTGTTTACTGATACTTTGGTACAAAATGAATGATATAATGTCGATACATTATTATTAAAAATGTTTAAAAATTAAAAGATAGACGCACGGATACAATATTAACAATAACACTCACTTCCACATTCAGTCACATGCACTCACAAAACACTATACGCATAACAATTCAGTAATCAAAAAGATCGTACACTGTGTCACTCAAATCAGTAATGAACTGATCAAGCGGTCCCTTTTCCTTCTTCGGCTTCTTCAGCATCTTCGAGCTCCGCACAAACTCCTGAGGGATAATGGAATGCTCGACTGAGTGACCACTAGATTCTGGGAAGGTAATAACGGATCCAGCATTAGCAGAGCCGTGAGCCATACCAGGTCCTTTGCTAGATCCTGTCACCTGAGTCATCGAGCCACTGCCCGACGACGAGCTCACGCTGCTGCCCTGAGCAGAACCACCTGGTTTAGAACTTGCGGATACCGTGCCCGAGCTCAGATTTGCTTGGATATTTCCAGGGCGACTTTGTTGTTGTTGAACACCACCTGCGATGCCTTGAGCATTAGCTTGTGCGTTACCCGAAGTCTCAACTTGATTGATCGTTAAAGAGGCCGGTCTTGTACTGCTGAAATTAGAATTTTGGAAAAAAGCTGAAATTCAATTTATTTTCCCTCCGTTTGATGAGCGATTGAACGTCAAAGTATCATTAGGTGCATTACCCGCCTGTTTGCGACGAGGATTGTCCGACAGCCAGTCCTCCAGGGCCAGATTGAGCCGAAGATCCAGCTGATACTTGTGCTGTGCTGCTTTCCCGAGGATCTCTTTCGTAATTCTCGTAGTAGGGTCGTGAATTGGTTGGCCGATAACCAGGACGACTCACCGTCACTTTCGGACCTCTGCAGCGTGGATCCCTGTACCAACTATAACTGCAAGGATTCTCTTGCTCCCAGGGGTTACTTCTGTCTGGTACTGTGTACCATCCACCACTTGGACGAGTACCGTACTGGGTGGGTCGATCACTAACGCTAATCGTAAGTGATGGCCTGCCATTGGAATTGTAATAATAATCACCTAAAAAGTATAAAAATAAGTTTCCAATTTAACAAAAAAAAAAAAAAAAAAAAAAATTAAACTTACCTGGATTTCCACTAGCATAATTAGGCTGGGCGTTCGTCCAATAAGGTCGAGGATGTCTTTCAGGCCTTAGCGCAAGATTCTGGCTTCCAGGATAAACTTGAACAGGTCCAGGACGTACCGAAGGTTGGAAGCCTGGATATACCTGATGACCATGTGTCGATTGTAAAGAGGATTGAGCACCAGAGGATGCCTGGCTGTGCGTTGAGCCAACGGAAGACTGAGCCCCAGAGGTGGCCTGGCCATTGACAACGTTACCTTGCGACGAAGCCGCGGCTTGCCCCAAGGAAATTGCGTTACCCGTAGCATGTGCCTGCTGTCCGAGCAATGGGTGATTTCCAGCGATGGCACTGGAATCTGAGGCTGAGATGCCATTTAATCCGGCTGCCAACGATGACGACTGACTCGTCGAGAGTGAGCTGGAAACGTAAAACGTACGTTGAATATTAAGTAATATGTGTCGCTCGATAAATTTGTTGGCGTAAGCACTTTAAATGTAATGTCATTGTCGTATAGCACATCACCGGACGTAGTGAATTTTTTTTTTCTTAGTAAAATAATTAGGTGAAAAATTTGCGTTCAATGCCAGCTTAAAAATAGAATATAATATAAGCCTACCCGGGATTTCCGTGAGATGAACTTTGGGATAACCCTATGCCGTCAGGGCCACCAGAAACACTGAATGACTGGGCATTGTTTCCTCCTGCGCTGAGTGAAAAGCTTGCGGAAAAGGGCAGGAATCTAGCTTGGGCCGGATCGACTTTGGCTGATTTTCCTGCAGGAGTCAGCTGTGCTGGAGTATTTCGCAGACGCTCTGCTTCATCTGTATGGAAATGTAAAACGTCAATTGATAAATCTCAATTAATATAATTATCAGCTGTCAGATTACATAGCTTTGTAACAATAGACAAGTATTATTTTTTAATTATTATCAATAGCATCTTGAAATCAATAAATTTAGATATTACAAATCGTTATATCTTACTACGAAATAAATCATGCATCCAAACAATAAACAATGACTACAAATTTAACAAAGGTAAACAATCATTAAAATTCCTCAGTTCTATAATAAAAATTGAAGAAAAAAAAAACTCGACTAGATCCCTCGTCTAAACGATTCTTTGAAACTCCCAGGTTATTATAAGCTTCACGCTCGTGGCATTGTTACCATCGAGAATAACAAGGTCGTCGAACGTGAATCGCAGGTTTCGTCTTAGAGGTGTCTCATATACCTATATAATATAATCAGGGGAGCAATGCGCGTGTAGGGGCCAGGATGTATACACACACATATCAGGCTGACATCACCAGTTGCGTCTTGGCCGTCTAGCAGAGTATACAGTGTGAGCGAGACTCGCGAGAACCGGTTTCTTTTTGACACCCGAAAATTTTTCGCTGCCATTCACGACACCTCGTTTCTTGCGTACATTACGGCGCCCTTGTTTGTTCACGTATGGGATTGAAAAGAGAAGAAAAAAAAATAAAAGCCTACCTTAAAACGACGGTTTGCTTGTATTTTCGCGTTAGGACCGCCTTCTTTATTTTAAAGTTATATATACTTTTTTTCGTGAAGGAATGTGAGAAGTCTCGTTAGTATTGGTTTTATTTATTAGAAACGAAAAACCGTCAGAAAAATAAAATTTGAGAACTGCTTGGTGTAGGTGAAAAATGTATACATAATATGAAAACCGGTTATTTTTTGCCTCGCATACAAAGAATAATAATTAAATATATGTTAGAAAAAATTAACTCGTAAAGTATCTCGTAAACAATTAGATTATAAACGTCTGGCTTTTAAAATAGAATCACGCAATACCGTGCTCGTGTTATTCTTACTAGAACAAAAATAGCTTATAACTTTTTTTTTCCTCACACGAAAAAAAAATCTCGAGATCACGTCCTGTCGCAATTTAAAAATCTTGACAGACGTATGTAAACCGGATAAAAATCATAACTGTACCAGCATCTGATTATCAGAGGCACGTAATAAAAGAAAGGCGATTGAACCCACTTAAAAGCGAAGCACCGCAATCCAGGAACTACCACCAAAATCCCTCTCACCAGTTAGTCTGGGCGCCAAGGGGCTCCCGTGGCCTTTTCAAGCTGGATGGCTGTACCAAAGTTTTTTCAAGGTATTTTGGCCTCCTGAATCCAAATTTTT
>JAPYZE010001025.1:0-27073 GCA_030522805.1 Leptomastidea abnormis
TATAAATGTTTATGACTTTTTTAAAGAAAATATTAGAAAAAAAATGTTAAACATAGCGACTGGTGAAATGTAATGTATATATAGGGTCCAGCAGTGCGGTCCCCGTGGCTACCTCATACTTGCCACGGGTCCGCTACCGCGCCCCTTGATATATCTCGGCCGCATACCGTAGGAAGTAGGCACGAGCCTATATATACACACTCACTCGTCTTCTCCTCCTCCTCCTCCTCCTCCTCCTCCTCCTTTACACACGCGGTTTCAGATGCATGTAAGAAGATTACTTACTCGCCCGGGCCTTGTATTATGTCCTGTCAGATGAAGGCATTTTGCCACGGCAGCGTATAACGATTATTGAATATTTGCGGCCGGCTCTCTTGTCTACCTTGTAACGAGCAAAGCTCGCGAGTACCAGGCAATCTCTGCCTCTGCCTCTGCTTGACTGATTATTATTAATTTTTTATCATTATTATTATCATTATTATTATTATTATTATTATTATTTCACGATAAATAAACAAAGCTCTATCGATTTGGGTGCGGTAAATTAGGCGAACCCCGTGTAACAAAAAAAGTTTGAAGAGAAGAAAAAATAAAAGACTCGCACCTTGACGCACCGTGAAAATTTTTAAGACGCGAGAGCTCTTAAAGCTCTCGTAACGGTACCGTTGGTAATCAATTTTACGAGCGCGCCTGCATATTTCGATAGCTAAAAAATATATTTATGTATGTAAGTATGCAAGAGGGAGGGAGAGAGTGAGTGAGTGAGAGAGAGGGACGTTTTTTCGTAACAGAGATAATTTTAATCTTGCCGGGGTGAGAGCATGTACGGCATTACGCGAGCTGATCGATCTTTAAAATCAAGCAACAATTATATGAAATTAAATTTGAATGTCCGTTACACGATCTACACACACACACACACACACACACACACACACACACACACACACACACACACACTGCACATTATAATACTTGTGTGGAGAAAGAGAGAGAGAGAGAGAGAGAAAGAGAGAGATAAGGGAAGGGGTCGTGGGAGGCGGAGAAGAAAAAGTATAGGAGGAGGAGACTCGCAAATACCTCTCCGCGCATTATAATTTCAAACTGTATCGGGAGCTCTCCGTAAAGAAGAAGCTGGGGAATCTCCATTGTTTGAGCAGGACACACACACACATATACACAAGCGCTTATAAGTCTCTCTTTATACTCTCATTGTGAATTCATTGGATTCATTACCGTTAGTGCTCTCTCTATCTCTATCTCTCTCTCTCTCTCTTTCTCTCTTTTTCTGCTTCATATTTGCCTCTCTTGCCAGCCAACTATGCACATATATACACAAACACGCGCGGGAACGGGCGCACGCTTAAGCCCTTTTAAAGGTCTGTCGTTCGCGCGAGGCGTGCCGATAAACTTTGCTAGGAGAGACCATTGTTAACGGTTAAGAGTTAACCACCTGACCCGCGGAAGCCACGATGCTAGCAGCAGTACCAGCAGTATATTCATAGGCGCGAAGAAAAGTATAGAGAAAGAGAGAGAGAGGCTTCGAACTTGGAGATGCTTCTCTCCTGCTCCGGGAAGAAGGATTTAAAGGGAGTAAAAGAGAAAGAAAGGGAGAAAGCTTAACGAAGAAAAGCCACGTGGAATGCGGATGGGTACCCTCCTTCCTTAGCATTTGCGGCAGTGGACTTGGCACAGCATCTCTAATTCGCATAATATCAGCTGACTTTATTGCGCGTGCAAGCACCCTCGGCGTTATAATAATATAAAGCGGTTGAAAGAAACCACTACCACCACCACCACCACCACCATCAAGTTACTTTAATTTTGCGAATGATGCAACATCCCTGCACTTATAAATACCCAACAAAAAATTTCAAACCGATCAACAGCTCTCATCACTTCAGCCCCTGTCACTCGTCATTTCTGACCAAACATTTATCCTTTCTCTTTCTATCTTTAAATATTATCAATCAGAGGATCCTGTTTCAAACAAACAAGATTGTTGTTATTCTTTTTTTTTTAAGTTGACAGCTACGTACGTGACGAGAATGTCTATAAGTTGGGTGGGAAAATAAAAAAAAAATAAACAAAAAAAAGAAATAATACCACAGGCAGATATCTCATCTGCCTCTCTCTCTCTCTCTCTCTCTCTCTCTCTCTCTCTCTCTCTTTCTCTCAAATCCCGGAGTAAACTAGGATTGGAGAGGAAGTGCAGGATAAGAGATGGATGGAAAAGAAGATCTCCAGAGGAGAGGAGAAGGAGGAGGAGAAGGTTGGTACCTGTATAAGAGAAAAGTCCATCCGGGAAGAAGCGATGTCCTTGAACCCTACTAAGACGAAGAAAAAACGTCCGTGGGGGAATAGAGGCTGTGAAAAAAGAGGAAAGAGAAGAAAAAAAAGGAATGAGAGAGAGAGAGATACAAAGGATCGCATGGGGCGCAACCAAACTTCAATTATGTACTTTGCCGGTGTACGCGAGCGAGCGAACGCGCTCGTTTTTCACTTTCCTGCCAGAGAAAGAAAGAAAGAAAGAGAGAGAGAGAGAAAGAGAGAGCCTAACTTGAGATTATGTTATTAATTTGAAAATTGCCGGAGTATAACCTCAGTTTATGCCCTCCTTCGGTTGTCATTGCCACATAAATTATCAGTCCGATGAAGGATTATTTACGAGGAGAGCTGCGGCGGAGGAGAGAGCAGAGTGTGTCTATAATACACGTAGTGTACTTGTACTCTGTACGCGCAGCACAAATCCATCGACTTGCTCACTAAGGGAAGACGTGCACGCTATACTCTCGTAAAATTACAATACTCGAGAGAGTTTTTATGTATATGCGTGTGTGTGTGTGAGTGTGTGTATGTGGAAGAGTAAAAAATTTATCTAAGGTGATTGATGATTGTTGAAAAATTTATCCTATAACGCGACCATGAATATTAGTGATCTAATGTTAAAACTTATACTTTATATAATTGAAAATTGAAAAATTCAGAGATACTAATAAATCTATCCCTGACACGATATATATCAATTATTAAGAATAAAATATTAGAATGCTTTAAGTAATTGATAAAAAAAAGAGTATTTATATATAGGTATACAAGATATGTAACCAGTTTGCTGATTATTACGAAATTGATTATTACGAAAATAAATAAAAAAAGTGAAAGAAAAAAAGCAGCAAAAAGTATATAAAAAACTTTTTGTGTAATGAATTTTCAAGAAAGTTAATAGTGTACCTGATAGAATTGAAGAATAGGCAATATATACCTATCATTCGTGATTAGAAATAGCAATCGTTTATAGAAATAAAGACGTAGAGACTGGTAAAAAAGTTCGTGCGTCTAGCGATAGATTGAAAGAAAGCGCGCCGCGCGGCGAATCTTATAAGAGGGCGTGGAAGGGAGGTGGTGGTGGTGGTGGTGGTGGTGGTCTAGGTATATAGAGGCTGAACTCGCGAGAGCTAGTAAGCGCGCGCGTTATTGGAATTGCTGGCTAATGGGTCGATTGTCTAGGCATAAGCGGTGGCTAGGCCGCAAGGACGAAGAAGAAGAAGAAGAGAAGTGCAAGAGAGAGAGAGAGAGAGAGAGAGAGAGAGAGAGAGAAATAGCGCGAAAGAGGAAGCATCTAAACGTCGGTGTATATGTGTATAAGTGTGTGTGTACCTAGATTCCTAGGCAGGAAACAGCCTCCGGCTGATGAGGAAGATGAAGGTAAAGAAGTAGGGAGAGGAGGAGGAGGAGGAGGAGGGTGGCTGCACGCCGGCACGGTAATTACGACGGCTCCGGGAGTTAACGACGACATTGGGCGTCGTCTTTCATTCCGCAAAGCAGGCCCTCTGGAATTCGACCGAGCTCGCGCGTAGAGCCGCGGGAGCTATATACTTCTTCCCCTTTTCTCCCTCCCCTCCTTCCTTAGCTCGGTGAGCGGGTAGCTGCCCTTAGCATCTCGCCAAGCTATTACCTCTTTCTATATCTTTCTCCCTCTCTCAATTTTCATATCCAGGCGAGAGAGAGAGAGAGAGAGGCGCTCTAGGAGGCTCGGCTAGCCTGCCGAGAAGAGATAGGTATCAGTGCGAAGGACGCAGGGGGAGGGAGGGGATGGGGAAGAGGATAAGTAAAAGAGTAAAAAAGCTTTGGTCTAGCTATATCTGCCTACCGCGTTGCATCTGTGCGCAAGCGAGTATTCTATACTAAGTACGGAGAGACGAGTACGTCGTGGGGCAGTCAGTCAGGTCAGTGGCACCAGTCTTATGGCACTCGTTCTTAGCTTTTTTTTTCTCTACTAGATAGCTGCTATGCACCGGACCTCGTATATATAGGGATTATCCTGAACACAGACACACACACACACATACATAAATTCACCAACGAGTAGTCGGTATATTAATTTGTAAGAGCTGTATGCATGCATGCATAGGTACACTTGTATATATGCTTCCACGTTTGGGATCAGGCGGCTAATCGCGTTTCATTTCTATATATGTATATTACCTTGGCTTCTTCTACTTTTTCAATGTCTTTTATTATACCGCAAAAGAGACTGTGTTATAAGTGCGTTCATATATTTTTAAAGACCCTGGGCTGGAGTAAGAGTCATGCGGTCCTGATGAAGCGCAATGTGCTTCAAGCACACAACTCGTTTTTGCAGGAGGAGCGCATCTTTCTCTTAGTTGAGTGTTTAATAGAGGAGGACTTGGAATTTGGAATGCGATACGCTTTCAGCACTGTATCTATATATACGTTCATACGCACGTGGCTGATGCTGCTGCTGTTGCTGCAGCTTTCATACGCGTACACTTAACATTTAAGAGGATTATTCATTTTTATCGGTCCCAAGACCTCCGGTACAATCTCCACCCATTTATTTCACTTCCCTACAGAGCAAAAGAAAGAAAGAGAGAGAGAGAAGTAAAAACCATAAGCCCCGCCTCGCGATGAGTTCGAATTACCAAGAGATACTGATAGAGAGTAAAGGAGGCTGCAGGCCACGCACTTCCTTCAGAATTTTCAAGCGCGACATATACGTGCTGCTTGTTTTTCACTGGCTGTTATATATCTACTCATCCTGAGGAGACTCTTCAGTTCACAGGTTCAGGTGAGACGTTTGGAGCTGCGGGTTAAATCTTATCTGGCTCTCTATATATATTGTAGGACGAAGTGTAACGATTGTAATCAAAGCTGGTAACGCGGATCATCTTCCATGACCAACGACACTTTTAGTTGCGAAATGTATAATATGTCATTACCAGCTGCGGTTCTTTCCGAGTAAAAACTGTAACTCGCTAAATTCCGTTATCATTCCAAGCGAGGCATACACACACACACACACGCGCGCGCACACACACACACACACACACACACACACACGCGCATACATACGCAAAAGATAGAATTTGTCGCAAATAAAGAAAATAGATAGTAGCAGCAAGCGTAATTTTTTTAGTCCACGATATACCTAAGCTCATATTCAGTATGATAAATGCAAAAAGGGAGAGGATCAAGGCTTTCATATGTATATGTATATGTATGTATACGCATACGCTTGTATGTATATGCGTGCAGTCAGGCGTCGTCTGGCCCAACCCCAGCAGCCCGGAGCCTGCAATTTTCGAGGAGTCTGCGTTGCCGCCCGCTTTTGCTGCTACTACTTGCTCATTTCCGGCCTAAGGCGGTCCCATATATACCATATATACACTGCCCAGCTGAAAGAGCATGTCCAGGGAGGTAAGTAGTAGTGGTAGTAGTAGTAGTAGTAGTAAGGAGTCGTCACACTGGCCTCGCGGCTTCCGAGACGCGAACAATTGCGTCGACGCGACGTAGTCTGGCGCCCGGCGCCATTCTCGCGTTTTTTCTTGTCCCCAAGAGGAGAGATCACCCACCCTTGCCTGATGATGGGTGATCGTTGTGCTTTACGAATTACACGTGTTAACTGCGAAACGATCTGTCTGCTCTATTATGTTGCTTGCACATTTTGCATTTATGCAAAACAACTGGTTGTTCTCTGCCCAGAAAATTGTCGCTCTTTCGTTGAACGATCTTGTCGCCATCTGATCTCTCTCTCTCTCTCTCTCTCTTTGACGATGAAATCGATATGCCAACATTTTTTTAACAGCCTTATATGCTGCAGCTATACACCTGATATTAAAACTTTATTTTTTATTTTACCTATTCGACTTGTCACTAAAAATATACACACCGTGAAAATAAATTTATTTTTCAAATTAAAATTTCTCAACGCATAGAGATATATAGGTATAAGTATATGTACATATATATGAGTGTGGTGATAATTTATTTAACTGCATCTCCCACTTAACTGGCTTATTCGCTCGAGCTTATTTATCCACGTAATTAAGCAGTTATAACTGTATCGCCAACGTTATGCAGGCAATATCGCGAGGATAGGAAAAATCCTTACGTAATACACACACACACACACACACACACACACACATACAGACACAAGGAAGTTTAGAAATAGCATCATCATCATCATCATACGCCTTTTGAGCTCGAAATTACACATTAGATAATGTACGAATGACAAGTATATTTTCATTGCCCTCAAAATTTACAGCCTTATTAAGTGCGGAACTATTCGCTGTATTATACGCTCGGCTGCTCGTGAAGCCCACGCGTGTAAATAGGTAGTGCAAATAAAAAGATTTTAGCGCCCTGGAGTCACGAGCGGACAAGGCTATCGCTCTCGTAAATGCCGAGAGAGAAAGAGAGAGAGAGAGAGAGAGAAAGAGAGAGAGAAAGAGAGAGCTCTGCTCGCACTATACACGCCCGCGAATCTCTGATTCGAAAAATCATTAAAGTAATAAAAGCTCGTTTGCTCTCTTTCTTGCGAGATATAGATACGAGAGAAAGAGTGAAAGAGCACGCGTGTATATAGTTGAGAGGCTTCGTGTCTGCAATCACGACACACACACACACACACACACACACACACACACACACACACACACACACACACACACACACACACACACACACACACACTTAAACAGTGTGTCTCGAACGAGGCTCCATTTCCGCTCGAAATTATCCCGCAGCGGTCGAAACGCAACAACAACAACAACGAGCTAGTTGTGGTTCATCGTTTCTCGATTCACCCTCCATCATAGTACGTATCATAAGAAGTAGTACGAGAGTGAGTGAGAGAGAGAGAGAGAGAGAGGACGTCGGCGCCGGAGGAGAGGTTCACGAGATCTCTTCTTCTTTCCCTTGCACGAGCGCGAATAAACACACTCCAATCTCTGCTCTACTCTCGCACCAAGGCTAGGTGGATTGTGTATGTATGTATGTGTACCTACTTGTGGAAGGATAAAAGGGGAAAAGGAAGGGTTGCTAGCGTGCGCCAGGGCAATTGGTACCTACCACCGACTAGTTAGCGCCGACCTTCCTCTTCTCCTCCCGACGACTCTTGCGCCTATCGGACTTTTTATCGCAAGCAGCAGCAGCAGCTCAGACGCGGGATATGTACGTTCCGCTGAGACTCTGCTGCCGCCGCCGCCGCCGTTGGGTAAAAGAGTCCTCGGGCTTTTTTTCTTTTTTTATTCGATCGGCAACTGTGGCGGCAAAGTTTGACGATGTTAATGCTGCTGCGCGTGCTTGAGGCTGGATTTTTTCTTCATCCGCCTCCTTATACATACCTTCGAGCTTCATCTAGAATCCCTTTTAGACGAGAGATGATCCGGTCCATGGCGAAGACGGTGCGAAGCTATAGGCGCCGCCGCGCACTTGGTTTTCTCCTTGGCTCGTAGGGCGATACAGTTAGGCTCGCGATGTTACTGCCGTTGCTCAAGAGAGAGAAAACCAACTGACCTATTTCTAGCATAGAGTGTGCACTAGGAGCCGCTAGCTCATCTCGCACTGTATATAGATATAAGTATACCGTCGCGAAAAGACCGAGTAGCTTGATGAATGCCACCGCTGGGACTCGTTATGCTATGCCGCTCCGACCACGTAATTAATACGGCTAAGATATACCTCTCTTTCTTTTACGGGGATGAAAAAGAAAGCTGCTCGAGGTATAGCTTGAGAGAAAAAGAGAGAGAGCACGGTTTGTTTGTGCTCCTCTTGCTGGCTACTTGGCTATAGCATACGCGTCTTTCTCTCTTGTACTTGCGCATACGAAGCTTCCCTCTCGGCAAATCTCTTGCGCCGATCTACGCGCAAACGATGTCCTCGAGAGAAAAGCAAGACGCATACTACTAGTCTACTGGTAAACTAGCGGGGTCTTAGTAGGCATCAGGAATACGACGATGCACCGCAGCACTTGCTCAGAGAGAAACGATTGCAACGGATTTCTTTTTTTTTCTCTCTCTCTCTCTTTTTTTTCTTCTTTTATTCCCGTTTTAGATCTTTCAAGCCGCTCTTTAATCGGGTCAAGTAAAGGACTTATTGAAACAAGCTATTATAGGGTCTCGATCTTTACTTGCATTCAATGCTATTGGGTATAGAGGTATATGTATGTTTAATCTTAAAGTGCGCTGGGAACGTGGGATTTCGAGACATATTATACGCTATTTCTGAATGAATAAGTCGGTGGAACGACGATATTGCTTGCAGTTATGGCTTAATAAGATTTTTAAGATTATACATATTACATATGTATATCGGTTAATATTCCTTCGACTACTACTAACTTTCTTATCGATAGTTGTAATATAACCAAGCCAAGCTGATTAGACCTTCCTACGCGCTTGTTTTGCAAAGAGCTTTATGAGAAAATTACAGGGGGTCCAGGTAAAATAAAAAAAATTTTTAATAATTTTTATAAGAGTTGTTGCTTGAAAACGAGTTCTATCTCATCGACCCTTTCAATAATCCGAAACATTTTAATCATGACTTTTCTGGGCTTCTAAACAGCTCGTAAATTCGTTACTTAACATGCAAGTTGGCAATTACGTGAGAAATCAAGATAGAAAGACAGAAAGAAAGAGAAAGAGAGAAAAAGGAAGAAGTGAGATTTGCAATTTGGTGATGTTCCAGCTGGATTTCAGCCAACCGAGAGCGAGTGTAGCCCGTTAAAGAAGAGGCAATAAATGCGGATAAGAGCTTTCCACTTGAGAAGGCTACAAGCGAATCAGAAAATATACATACATTGATACATATTGCGCTATCGACCAGTTTCGTTCTTTATAACATAGTAGGCCTCTATTTCCTTGTCACCCTATTTGACAATACACAATATTTATTTGACTTTCTCGAAAAGGCTAATCATGGTTAATTAGAGTATGCTTGCTTAAAGTATATAATTTAAGCGAGAGGAAGCAAAGTTCAATACTTATAATTGCTATATCAAATAGTATAATATACGAGATAAATATATGCGTAAAATATGTACCTTAATATACATGTGTAAATATTATTATATGTCTGAAATTTTAACCTACATTCAAAGTCAAATTAAAATTATGGAGATTGTTACTTTTCAAGAGTTTCCGATTGTATGTGTTGACAGATAACGCAGCTGATACCCCGTTATCAAGTAACTGTATCTCTCTCTCTCTCTCTCTCTCTCTCTCTCTCTCTCTCTCTCTCTCTCTCTCTCTCTCTTGACATTCGAGTAGCAGCTTATTATTGAATCGAATAACCTGAATAATGCATATGTATACTTATGTATACTTATACCTTCTATCTCTCTTTATCTATATGTCTAACGATTTTCACTTTTAAATAAATGCCGGATAATGTAAAAATAAGCTAAAGCTATATAAAAGCTACGTCTGTTCTAGTGCCCACATGAACGAGCTCGAGGGTATATATATATAGGCACACACATTCATCGAGAGAGTAAAAAGAAAGCGAGCTTTAATATTCGCTCATAATGTGTATATAGGTATATACGAACGGAACGAGAGAAAACTACGCTTTAATATTACACGGAGCAAAATAGAAGGCTATTCGATAAAACTATCCTGGCGTCCAATTTCCGTCGATCAGTATAGGTATATGCTGATGCTACATCTCAGGCGTCGGTATAATTATCAGTCATTCAGTATCCGTGGATCACCGGATCCTCTCGGTCACTCATTCATAGGAAGCCAATAAACTCACTTTGTGCATGGGATGTATAGAAAATGTAGAATGGAAGAAAATTGTTGAAATTGAAAAAAAAAAAAAAAATGTGTGGATATGTAAAAATACGACTGTAGCTTGTGAAGAAAAGAGGCGCTCCGAAACGATCCGCGTATAGCGTAGGTACTAGAAAATACCTTGTGGAGAACCATAGAAGCTGCCGCGTGCCGCTGCAGAATGTACGACACCAAGAGAAAGAGAGAAAAGCTTAAGGCCTACCGTTATATAGCCGCGCGATAAAGGCCCCAAGCTCGCGGATATATGTCGTCTTTTTCCTCTATTTCTTTCTTAGACTGCTGCAGCAGCAGCAGTAGAATCAGGTTCTACCTGTCGATTCGCGAGTGTATGAGACGCCGCTGCTTGTCTCGGTCCAGACACACAAGCAGCCTGCTGCTGCGTAGATATCGTTTTCCATACGTACTTATGCGCAAGCCCCCGGTTTCCTTCTGTTTATAAAGCGACGAAAAAGTATCCATCCACTACTACTACTACTACTACTACTACCACCAGTACCGGCCGCCGTCGTCGTCATCGTAGATGCTTGCAGCTCTCAGATGAAATTTCAGACACAGCCAGTACATACATACATACATACATATACAAAGCTTGCGCTCAATCCAACACCCGCATCATCCAGGTATATCTCTACACGCATCTCCCACGTGTAGTCTCTATTCTCTACACGCTATGCTACTGCTCCCTTCCCATTGATGGTGATGATGATGATGGTGATGAAGCAGCAGCAGCAGGTTACATGGGCAGCACAGGCAACGCGCAGGTTGACGGAATATTTCTAGCAACTACAAGAGACGCGCGTCTCCTTCTTACTTTCCTTCTTCGAACATCTCCTCCTCCTCCTCTTCTTCCTCTTCTCTCTTGTCTCTACATTCTCTTCCACATCTCAATTAGCCACTCGTCGGGCTTTTGCACGTATACATAGCTACTATTTCTCTCTCTCTCTCTCTCTCTCTCTAGAGGAGAAGAGGCTCTGCCGAGGCGGGATGAGATATTTCCGCGATTGCCGTATAGACGATTGAATCGTGTTTGCGCTGCTCATCACTTGTTCGTGGAGCTGTTGTTGGATGAGGCAGGCATTGCACCGATTGCACATTCGAACCATTACACACCACTAGGGTCTATACGTGAAAGAGAAGGATATATATATACCTGTATAAGTAGAGAAGAGAACATCTTGCTTATCCGCGTTCGCAAGCACAGCGTATAATATATAACGACTCGATTATTTGACGATCCGCGCCCCCGAGTAAGAGAGGGCTGCAAAAGAATCGTGCGCCAGCAATTTGCAAAATGACAGAGCCCGTGCGCGCGTTTGTTCCTTCTCTCGACGTGCCCTAGACCACCCTGGGGTTCATAGTGCGTCTGGAGAACACAACGTCTTGAACGTGGTGCTATTTAGGAGGATGAATCACGAGCTTGAATGGACTAATACTCCAAAGTTTTCATGATAGCCCGCTGGCACTGACTTGACATATGCATGTATCATACTTTACATATCCACCTACGTCTTATGATGATATATAAAGATTTAATATTTCTCCTTTTTTCTTTATAACTAATTTTTACGAATTTACTAAAATGAAATAATAATAAATTTTGCAATTTTATGCAAAGAGAAAAAATAGCAATGAAAAACTGCTATCTTGAATCAATTCTAAGAACTATTCGATCTACATGTTTATAGCAAAAACAAAAAAAGGAAAGAAAGAAATAAGGTAAATCCAGTTTTACATCAGGCCGACGATTGCAGCTCGCTCGTTATTAATTCCCGGACGATTTTTCAACAGCTCGTAAGTACCACCAGCTAATCGCGAATATAAACATGTCCTCAAGTTCGTTGCGCCAAGTAATTCTCTCTTTCTCTCTCTCTTTCTCAGCTAAGAGTAGTAATCCATTGCCTCAATATACACACAGCAAGAAATTGAGAAAATAAATTGACATAAGCACAAGACGACTACGACGAAGCAGGAAAAGGAATAAGCTGAGGGTCATTTCCTAGATCGGCAAGCGAATGGGTGCGGGGAGGGGGTTTGCAATCGCGCGGCAAGTTGCGAGAGAGAGAGAGAGAGAGAGAGAGAGAGAAGGAGCAGGCCGCGTGGCGGCGACGATAAGCGCTAATTAAGCGCAGCTTTCGTTCTCGCGCTCGGAATGCTTCTCTGGGTAAAAGCAAGAGCAGCAACTTGGCTTCCTGCTCCGAACCAACACGAAAGCAACAGCAGTCCGAGAGTAACTGCAACGTCTTCGAGATATATACTTGCTGTTCTCTTTCTCTCTTTCTTTCTCTCTCTCTCTCTCTCTCTCTCTCTCTCTTTCTCTCTCTCTACGACGATGTGCCTCCTATAGGAAAAGCAGTAGCCCTAATCAGGAGCGCGCGAACAATGCGACGATGCGTGTCGCTTGCAATGCCTTCCTATATATGGCTTCTCTTGCCTATGTATATATTTTAGATAAGGGCTGAGCTTACCCACCCCTTCCTACTCTCTTTTCTCTCTTTTCTCTCTCTCTCTCTCTCTCTCTTCCGTTACGGGTTCCCTTATTGTTCAATTAAGAGATGCACTCGTCAGATAAGCTTTACTTACGATATCAACTTTTTATTTATGTCTCAGTAAAACTCCTAACAGATATATAGGTATATGTGCGTGTATGTGTGTGTATGTGTTATGTGTGTATGCTTTCCATAATGAATGATTTGAGATTTCGTGGGAGAAAAGCAAATAAGAACATTGAAACGTCTTTTTTTTAGTTTATATCTCTGTATGTGTGTGTGTATATATAAATAAATAAGTTTATATGTATTTGTACTCTAGAGAGATATTTTCTCACTGAAAACCTTCGTATCGACTGCCATTTATTTAATAAATTAACCGAATAAAGCGTTTTTATCCGTGTTTGTGTTGGATGTGAAGAGAGTGAGGCAGAGAGAGAAAAAAAAGAGGAATAATTTAATTCATTTGATTATACCGAGGGAAAAATTAAGTTTTAAGATTCTCGTATATACATGTATATATCTACCTACTGGAAATGAAATTAGCATAACAGATGTATTCATGAATATAAAAGTTTGTCTAAACAGGATTGTATTACTATAAAGAGTTTGTGGGCTTGGAAAAAATGCGAATGGGGACCAGAAAACTAACAGTCAGTCGTTGTCGTCGTCGTCGTTCTAATGGAAACGTCAGCAGTAGTAAGAGTCAGGTCGCTGTAAAGAAAGATGCTATACACACCAGGGGCTCTCCCTCTCTCTCTCTCTCTCTCTCTCTTTCTCTATACCTTTAGAATGAACGAATAACTTATGGCTTTATGGGTTACCGGACGCACTTCTATAATAACCAAAGTGAAAACGTGGAAACCAAGTCGTGCACAGTCGTCTCTTTCTTTCTCTCTCTCTCTCTCTCTCTTTCTCTTGTGTACCTATGTATACATAATACATATATACACCTTTACCTGTAGTCAAAAAAGGCGTGTTACAAATACAACAGCAGAATGTAAGAAGCGCAAACGTACATCCGCTTGCTTGGATGCAAGCGCGTCGACGACGACGACTTTGGTATATAGGGACACAAAGAGGTCGAGGAAGGTATAAGCGGAAGAGAAAACTCGTCCCGTCCGGAACTACGCAGGGTGAGAACGTACGAGCTTTATATATATAGGGTAGGATGAATATATAAAGGAAGGAAGACTATGACGGACCCTTCATTGGCTTATTATATATATGTATATATACCTATAAGGGGAACTGCGTCAACCAGTCAGTATACATTTGTTCGCAGTTCTACGCCGGAAGTAGCCATTGCGTCTCTTCGCATAGGCTTTTCAGCCTTGGTCCCGCTTCAGCGACTATCAAATCACCTCAGAGAAATAGAAAGAGAGAGAGAATAAAAGCCGGTTATTCCCTCTTTTATTTATCGCACGTGGATATTCCAAACTCCGAGGCTTGTATGTATCTATATGTTGGGAAGACGTAAACATTCTTTCACTACGCTCCTTGTATTCGGCTCATTATTTTCTAGCGCGCAATCGGCCAAGAGAGGAGGAGGTATCTAAAAATACAAAGTCACCGCGAGCTGGGACGAGTCAAGCGAGAGAAGAGGAGGGAGAGATAGGAAGGAGGAGAGTGGTAGTGGTGGTAGTGGTAGTGATAAGATGCCGCGGGAACCGGTATTTTACATAAGCACTTTTTTTTTTTTATTTTACGCGGCATCAAGTCTGGGAGGAGGCAGCGGCAAATGGTCCGACTTGATGCCAAGAGCATATATACAGATCCGGAGAGTGGTAAGTTATTGCACGCACACGTACACACACTCGGCACACAATTATAGGTATACTCTCATATACACAAAAGATAGGTATGGGTGATTGGTTGAATGTAGGTGTTTGCGCACACGTAAAGTCTCAGAGAGCCGCAGCAGGTGACCTTGACCCAAGCTGCCGGCACGACGAGCCGACGACGGCAGTGGCGGGGAGTCTGCGCCTGCCTGGCACACATTCCAGCTCTTGGACCCCTCAGTCCCCCTACCCCACACAGAGCCTCGTGCCGGCTGCTTATGTCGAGAGCCAAGCGAGCCTCGCAAGGCACGAGAAGACTATATTCTCCCAACTGCAGTGTATATATATATATATAGGGGATTTAGGTAGTATATCTATATAAGAGAATACAACCGACCTCCTGACTCTCTTGATATCGGCTCCAGCAGCTCTGTCTCTCGAGCAAATGCCGCCAAATCGACGAGAAAAGCGGATCGAGGGAATATAAGGATAAGAGAAAGAAAGAGAGAGAGAGAGAGGTAGGTAATGGTGCAGAGGAGGGTAGTCGAGTCACTCGTGAGCCAGGATAAGATCTCCGCGTATGGAGGCTCTTGAAGCGCGCGCGATGCATGAAATAGAGGGAGAGAGAGAGGGAGAGGAGGCCCCGCGGAGCGAAGAAATCGAAACTGTAAGCGGATGATTTATACGTCCGGCCGATGGGGTTAAGGTCTCCCTCTCTTTCTTTCCCTCCCTCCTTGCTGAGCTAAACGACGTGCCCAGATTGTATGCAAGAGAGAGAGAAAGACTGCGAGTGCAAAGAGTCGCGCGCTACTATCCAGAGATTATTATTGATAGGTGTGACGACGAGAGATGAGTCTCTCTCTCTCTCTTTCTCTTCTTTGCAACCTCAGCAATTTTCAAGCTTACATTAAACTTGATGCCGCGGTTTTACCCTTTTGACTATTCGGTATACGTATTATGACACGCTTCCTCATACCTCAAGCTTGGCTTAAGCGTAATATGCCACTCAGGAGAGAAAGACCGCGGTCTTATTTGTGGCTTTAAAATTTGCAATGTTCATTGTTATTTGAAAAGGTTTTGGTGTTTAACAAGGCCTTGCAGTGTGTCTGGTAGATTGTCATAATACCTACTACATCCTGTTAGGTGGTTTTACAAGAATAACACAGCAACGCCTACGCACACACGTAAACAAAACAAAACAAAAAAAGTATATAGGTATAATTTAAAAAAGTGATTTTCGAAAAATTTGAAATACCTCAAAATTTCAAGAGTTTACTCGAGAACAAGAAAGGGTAAGAGGTTTGTCTTGAAAAAAGGTTTATATATACGTATATAAGGGAAGACTCGAAAAAAATTTTATATCTTCACATAAAGTTGAGTTACGAAAAAAACTAAAAAAAAAAAGAAGAATGAAGAAAAAGGGCTGATGCTGCTGCAGGGCTGGCAGAATAACCGTTTTTGTGGGTCAAGTTTATTTTTCTTCTTTTCGCTCCTTCTCCCCTGTGGCCTAACCGACAAAGCTGCTGGTGGTGGTGGTGATGCTACTGCCGTGTCGAGTAGAACAAATCCTTGATAATTCGATCCCTCTTGCGAGAAAGGGATGGGCCATAGCGAAACAGTACGCACCTACTACTACTTTTACTACTACAACTATCCACTCGGATTCCTGCCAAAAATCGAAACAAAGAAATGGAAGTCGTCCGAGGAAGGCGCACTTAGACACAGGTTACAGGTATATATATATAGCGCTCTCTTTTTTTCCTTTTCTTTTTCTTCTTCTTCTTCTTCTTCTTTTTCCAGACAGTTCTAGTTTGTGGCGAACAAAAAATCTGCCAGAAAGTTGAAAGTATCATGTGGCGAGGAAGGGGATGATGATGATGATGATGTGGCTATGGCTGCTGGCTATATCGTCTTCCTAGAATCCAAGTCATTAGAAGATGCTAGCCCTTCCCCAACCTCTAACTCTCTCTCTCTCTCTTTCTCTCTTTAAACTTTATGGCATTGTATCTCTAAAACTAGGCCATATTCTGACCCTTCCTATACCACACGTCAATTCGTCTCATAAATAATATAATAGAACCTAGTGCATAGAATTTTTACGTCATCCCATACAAAGCGACCTCAAAGTCTTATTTAGTGAAGAAGAAAATCCACCTTTTCAACTTATTTATACATGGTGACTTGAGCAAAAAGAAAAGAAAAATATGGTTTTCCTGCACAACATCACGTATTTATAAATTCAACTTCCAAGTAAGATGTTTATACACGAGACCTTTATTATTTTACATTTTATGTATATACAAGTGAAAATGTATCGAATTATCAAAGGTGCAAAACTGATAACAAGCATTTCTAATTGAAACTTTAAACAAGTTTAACCAGTCAATTTGAAAAATTTTCCTTACGCTCAGTTTAGTTTTTAATTGAATTTTTCTCCTGTTGCATTCGTCGAAGAGTATAAAATTATAAATGAGTAGTTCGAAGACAGATATGCTTCTGCTCCAAAGACAGAAAGAAAAAGATAAAATTGAAAAGCTATATCCTAGCATACTTCACAATGTGCATCCTACTTCCAGCTGCTTTGAAAATACTCGCTGCATGTTATTGCTGCTGATGTTTGCGTGAAAGAGGGAGAGAAAACGTTCGATGAAGAAAATCGCACGAATATAGACTTGATTATTATATCTCTTGGTGGCCACACACTCATACACGCTCAATTTGCAACAACATTTGCGAGGAGGGGCCAGTGTATCTATATATAAAGCGAAGCTTTGACTCTCAAAGTCATTGGACGGAGGAAAAAAAATTATGAAGAACGAAAAGAAAGATAGGAAGTATATGGGAGGATAGCCATGTGTGCAACGAAGAGGACGAAGAAGTAGGATGCGAGTAGAAATTGAGAAGAGAGTGAAAACAGGACGAAGAAGAAAAGCAAAATAAGAGGCGGAGACTTGCGGGACGATTTACCCCCTTCTCTCTTGCAGCAACTCTTTTTTTTTTTTTTTTTTTAAATGAACAGAAAAAAAGAGAGGGAGGCAGCAGAAGGGCGGGCGGGGGGAGGATATAGGATGGAGGGATGAGCATGCGCGCAAGCTACGTCTCATAGGACTGAAAACTCCCCTACGTAATTATTCGCCGCGAAGGCCATCCTGTGCGTTAGAGAGCGAAAGAGAGCGCACGTGTGAGTGCGTATGGATTTGCTCGGCGCGCCTGCTTGCTTGCTTGCTTGCTTGCCTGCAGGAGACGGAGAGAGCAAGCAAGCAACCACACGGAGACGGGCGCACCGCTCAGGATATCGCTTGAGGCGTACAGTGTATTACCTATATATACGCGCGCAAGTCTATAAGAGAAAGAGGGAGGAAGAGGGGAGGCAGCCTGGGCAAACGGGTGTGCAGGGGAAGAGAGAGAGATAAAGGATGTGAAGAAGAGTAGGAGAGAGAGAGAGAGAGAGAGAGAGAGAGAGAGAGATAACCGATAGAGGGAGAGAGTGACAGAGAAAGAAAGAAAGAGAGAGGATGGGAGGAAGTGAAGAGGGAGGCAGGACCTGTTTCTCGATTACTGCTCTTTGCAACATGCCGCGGGATTCCACCAGCAACAGCAGCAGCAACAGCCTCGCGACGATTGATTTTCAGGCTGACTCGCGATTGCTCCAGGACACTGCCTCTCTCTCTCTCTCTCTTTCTCTTTTCACTCACTATGCAAAAAAAGAAATGGTATTGTATGCACTGTGTAATGCGATGCTCCAAAATTTTTAATGTAGATGCGAAGATGGTGTATGTTGTGTCTTTAAAAAGAAGAAATTGAAAGCCATTTGACGCCCGGATCCTTCTAGATTGTGAATAAGAGCAGTATGACTAATACCGAAGATCTCGTATAGTCTTTTATACATGCGTTTGTCTCCAAGTTGTTGCTGTTAATGTGAAAAAAAAAGTAGACTGTGTTCCACTTTAGTCTCGTGTACTTGTACAAGTGGGGCCTCACTTCTTGCTACACACTTCTCTCTCTGTCTCTATCACGCCCTTTCGCCTGCAGCTGCTTCTGGTATGGCCGATAAGCCAGCAACTTCTGAACCCATTACTTTGGCAAGTAACAGCCGATTATTCATCCGCTCCAGATCCCCTTTCCTCAAGCCATTTATACACGCGAGAGAGCGCGGTGGCCGGGTTCCGATAAGAAAGCAAGAGAGGCGACTTTCGTTTCTTGAATGAGTCGTTGTTCTTAAGAGAGTGAGAGTCACGAGCTCTTAAACACACTTCTTCTTTTCTTTTTTTTTTTTTTACCTCGAGAGTACAAACACTTTCTTAGCGGTTTGTGTATCAGGAGTGCGGGGTGGCCTGCTGTTGGTTCTCGCATGTTTCGCTTACGATCGACAAGTATTTTTCGACGAAATGACCATCAGCTGTGTCTGCGTGTCGTTGGTAGCCAACTATTCCTCGGATGAGACGAATATATAGTGTGAGAGTACGTGAAACGATCGTTAGAATGTGAAACACGAGAAACGGAAGCTGGACTCTTTCTCTCTCTCTTCGAGATGACAAAGAAGACCGCAATGGATTCACAGAACGACAATTTGGGACAGTGATCCTCTGTCGCAGCGATGAGCTGAGAATTTTGGTGATTTTGAAAATTTGAAAAATTTGAAAACTGGAGTACACATATAACTACCAAAAAAGCTCCACTTTCTCTTTCATCCCTGCGTTAATTCCCGGAGAATCAACAATTCAACAAAGTAGTTTTATCTATAAAACGTCTAATACACACATACTGCACTACACTCTTCGCGTGTTTTACAAGCGTAAAAAAGCAAAGCAATTAATCCTTCCTTCCAAGTAGACTTTTATAATATCTTAATTTGAAATTGCTCAATATTGTTATATATATATGGGTTAGTAGCGGCGAGCGAAGTTTAAAAGTAAATTTCGGTGTCTTGAAAGAATTTACGAGTTTAGAGAGAGCTTCAAGAGACAGGCTTATTTTCATTGTGCGATACATAAAACTCGAGTGGTGGTGCGTGCTTTTTGCCCACGAATTTCAACTCCCCATGCTCGGCAATAGCAGCCGCATTATAACCCCCCCCCCCCCCTCAAGCGAGAGAGTGCAATTGCACATATATATATTTCCGGCGGCTCAATAAAATGTTTGTCGAAGGTCCTTTTTGCGTTGATGTCGAAAGACTGTACGAGATGGTATATGAAAAAATAAAAAAAAAAAAAAGTGAATCGTTAACGGTGCAAAAAGCAAATGCCATAAAGTACGTCTTTATTCCGGGGAAAAGAAGATGAAGCAGGCCCACGGGGTTCTGAGAGGATGAGGAACAAGGGAGGCTGGGGGGGGAGTATTTTCTGCCAGCACAAAAACAACGAACGCAAAGCTTTAAATAGTCCTGTACGTATATATACATGCATACATACATACGTAGATCGTGTAAAACGCAAATCCCCGAGGCTGAATTGCGTGTGTGTAAGCGGCCCCCTGCTTATGTGTGTGCCTTCACCTCCTCACCCCGCGTCGTGTGTGCTGTGGGATGGAAGGTCCATATAGGCAGCTTCGCGAGTTGTGGTGTATGGCTGGCGCGCGAAAACAAAGCTGATGCTAAAGAATAAGTCGGGGGAGGGGGATGGATGCTGCTGCTGCTTCTCCACGTGCACCGCAGCCAGAGAGCGGGAAGAAGAGCGGCCGGCGTGGCGGAGAGGAGTCAAGGTTAGCGGGGGCTCCTTCGTCTCTCCCCCGCCTTCCTTCCTTCCTTCCTTTTTTACCTATATATACATATACATGCTTCAGTCGCTTTCATGCGCCGCTGATGCTGCTGCTGAGACTCCTCGCGTGTGTCCGGTCATTCAGGCCCCGCGGAAAAACCCGCCAACCGGCTGACCCCTCCTGATTTGAATGGAGCTGCTCGCCGCCGCCACTACCATAGCATATATATATATATATATATATAGAGATATACCTACTTTTATAAAGAAAAGATATCGGCCTATCTCGTGCACATTGACTCTGATGCTGCTGCTACGACTGCCCGAGGCTGCTCCTGCTACATCAGCCCTTTGCTCGCAAGTTCGCTCTTTCTCTCTTTCTTTCTTACTCACGACAAAATGGTATAATCGACGCCGCGTGTCTGCCGCACTTCATCTGCTGCTCGCTCTTTCTCCCACTCTCTCTCTCTCTCTCTCTCTCTCTCTCTCTTACTTTCTACGATGGCTTGTACGCTCATTTTCACGTGCATAAAGTTTTATACGTACCCATGCTGGGCATGAACGCATGTATGTATGCATGTATGTATATGTATGTACGTACGGCTGTGGTGATGATGGTGGTATAGGTTAAGAGTGAGCGATGTTGCATGCTCCGTTCCATTATTTCTCTCCCATCCAGCAGAAGCTGTAACATTACAGCAATCTAGCGATGCGTACGTACGCCGTACAGGGATTTTGTTGATTTTCAAAAGTCAAGTAAAACAAAACGATTTATGTGTGTATAGAGTGTATACCTATCTCCTACTTACCTACCTACTACACCACCAGTACATATCACGAGCTGTGTAATAGCCGCGTAAGTATTACTTATCGGCCACAACATTATACAAAAAAGAAGACAAGAAACGTCTGTACACTCTAAATTTTTTTTTTTTTGTTTTGCTCCTTGACGCGAGAGAGAAAGAGAAAGAGCTGTATGTTTGTATATAATACTCTTGCTAGATCCACGAAAGAAAAAGGAGATAATTTGCAAGATGAGTATATAAAAAGAAAAGGAGCAAGGAGGCTCTCTCTCTCTCTCTCTCTCTTTCTCTGTGTACCAATATCTCATAATCGCGTGAATCACGGTGTATCTTTGTAGTGTGTCTATCGTATACAGCTATGTTGGAGAGAAAGAGAGCATTTTACCAGATCGTCACAAAACTTCCTCGCTTATTCGTATAGAAATTTATTTCTTCTTTTTATCAAAATTAATTATTATTTTTTTTTTAGAAAATACAAAACAAATATGAAATTCTTCATTTGTTACTTGCGTGTAGGCACCTATTTTGAAGTTTTCTAGTATGACAAATGACGGGTTGGCCAAATGTAAGGACTTCGCAGGTTTTGTTGAAGGCATCAACGAGATAGATCGATCATACTTGTAATCAATTTCCTGGATGTATATATAGATATAATTACATTTTCGAGTTATATTTATAAACCTGCATGTGCCTACAACCAGAAATTTTCACCAACAAATTAAAAGACTCATCTCGGTGCATCCACAGAGAGATGTCGATATTTCGCGCAGTATTACAAGTTGCGCACCTGACACCATGGGAGAGCTGATGGCAGAGAGACGGCATATCGGTTGCCTAACGGTCTTTCGGCAAGGGAGAAAAAAAAAGCAACAACGACACCGCGACGACTGCTTTCTAAATGCCGTGTTCTGTCATTCTATGGCCGACACCGTGTCGCCAGGATACCATAGACCATGCAGCTGATGCATCTGTAGTTGACGAGATTTGCTCTTGTTTCTCCCTTCCTTCGAACTCTGCATTATTGTTGCATGCAGTCTGTTCCCGTCAATGGCTACTTTATCTTTCACGGCTCATTGTCTCCGGTAAGCGAAGCTATACTGCCAAATGGGATGAGGAGGAGGAGGAGGAGGAGAGGTAGGAGGGTCGCGTGAGAAAAATCCGTTTAACACAATGGCACATTTGTAGATATAATTGGGCCACGTCCCTCTTATTCTCTTTTTCGGTAGGGTGAGGGGACTACTACTGCTACTGCTGCTGCTGCTGCTCTTCTCTTATCGGATATTGATGTGACTATTGTGTTAGCCAAGTTTCTCCCCCCACCCCTCCACTCTTACGAGGCACTACTTAGCATTCGTTATGCGGACTGAATGTTTGCTTAATGTGAGATTTGAGATACTTTGAAAATTAACATTTGTATGCCCTCTTGAGGATGCGATGTATCAACAAGCCGACGCCGCCGCCGCTGCAGCAGCTCCTTATTTTTTCTTACTTTCTTTTTTTTTTCTTTTACATCTAGCATATTTACTATGAAGCAAAGATTACTGCCATTGTAAGCCTCATCCTCCTCCTCTTCCTCCTCTTCATCTACGATTGTAACTGTATTGTCGAAAACTAAATAAAATTTTCATTGCGCAACTATTTTATTTCAGTGCTATTCAAATTCAAAGTGGTTTACCCGTACGCGAAATTGCCAATCTTTCGTCGTCGTCGTCGTTGTCGTCGTCGTAGAAGATTACCTTATTCGGGAGCGCCTGGAAGCCTGGAATTCCGGCGTTAACGAGAATCAGGGTAACGAGGAGAAAAAAAAAAGAAAAGAAAGAAGGGAACTCGGTCGTGTATGTATAAATATGTTTGTGCTATAGATATATATATATATATATATACGTGTGGAGTCTTTAATTTTCTTAAATACGCCATTAACGAAGTACAATGACAGCTGGAACTGCTGGTGCACGTACACACATATACACATGAGCACCATTGGCCTTTTTCTCAAATACATCCAACCTTTCAAGAGTCGCGCAAAACGTTTGCGAGCATAAAGTATAGCATCGACTATACTTACATATTATATACAAGCTGTGTAGTTCTCTTTCTCTCTGTCTTTCGCTTACTCTTTCTACTGCTGCTACTGCTGCTTCAGAGGCATAGGAAAAAGAGACACGCTTGGCTGCGCTCACATATACGTATAGAGTTGCTGTACAGGTATTATACACGAGATAGAGGGAGAGAAGAGGAAGAAAAAGAGAGCAAGTATAGCAGTAGTAGTAGTGGTAGTAGATATAGTAGATATAGCGAGCCTCTCCTCCTCGGCTCGCGCTCTCAATGCAGTAATTTGTAAGCAGAGCGCGAGCGCGCGGCGCGACTTCTCTCCCCTTCGGCAGCCTATCCTTGCGCTTACTGCTCGCTCGCTTGCGCTTCTTCTTCTTCTTCTTCTTTTGTGCTAACCATATGTAATTGTTTCTCGTCGTCGTCGTCGTCGTCGTCGTGTTCGTCTGCTGGCCCGCAGGTATACACGTATAGGTAATATACCTATAGGCTATGTAGACTGGCAGCAACAGGTAGACGTCGCACGTCTCGTAAAGATCCGTAAAAGCCTACTACTCTACCTTGGAGTTACTAGCCTCCGCAAGAGCGCATAAATTGCCGGATTGTGCAGCTGCGACAGGTGCTTCTTATCCACATCGGTAGCGGTAGCACGTTTCGATTTACTTATATATACCTATATAATACCTGTATACCTATTCATCTAAACACACACTATAGGTATATCCCCCTATTCTCGAAACTTTGCCCCTGCAGGAATACAGTCATGACAAAGTCCGCGCGATTAGCTGTATCCGAGTGACTGAGGATAGTATATAGTTGTGGTCACTCTACTCGCACGTCACGCAAGTTCAAGAGTCTTTACATATTATACAAAAAAGTGTTCTATTCATTGAAAACCAACACTTAGGCTGATTTTATTTTCCCAGGGATACTTAAATATCTCGAAAGTAAAAAGCTTAGATACATGTATAGCCAGAGCTGATTTTTTTTTGGTGAGCTAATATTCTGCAAAGCTGCAGCAGCCGAGATAAATATATATATACATATAAGTTAGGTTCATAAATAGAGCAAAAGAAGAGCACAGGCCAAGATATAGAAAGAGAGAGAGAGAAGCCGGCAATTTAAGGGCACTTTTAATAATCGCAGGCTTGTGCTCTCTCAGGATTCGTCTGTTGAAGAAGAGAGAAGGTCGGATTGTTTTTTTTTTTTTTTGCAGGGGATGCAAGAGTAGCTTTGCGAGAGCAGAAATATAGGTCCTAACGTTTTGCGCGAATATAGTCGTAGAAGACGTTCTTTCTGCTGCTGCTATTCGACTTCTTTAGAGTAAAAAGAGATAGAGAGAGAGCAAGGGATGAGCGCCTTAGCTCGTTTACTCTGCTGGCTTTGCGTGGCTCTGGCGGAGAAGCGAGTCGAGGAGGTAAAAGAGGTAAAGGAGGAGGAGGAGGAGGAGGGAAGGTATAGGCATACACACTCGTCCTGCCATAATCGGCGCGGGTTTATACGGCCTGTTTGTCTGTATCTGGAGCGGAAGCAGCAGAAGCAAGAAAAAACGAAGCAGCTTTATAGAGAGCTCGCCGGTGTAATCTTTTCTAAACGCGCG
The DNA here is from genome assembly GCA_030522805.1 of Leptomastidea abnormis. Classification (NCBI taxonomy): domain Eukaryota; kingdom Metazoa; phylum Arthropoda; class Insecta; order Hymenoptera; family Encyrtidae; genus Leptomastidea; species Leptomastidea abnormis. The sequence goes on from JAPYZE010001025.1 coordinate 24,519, forward strand.
AGCACGAGCCGAGCCAGGCAAAGAGAACGACTCTCTATATACTATATCTATCTACATGTGTAAGGGGTCTGCTGCTGCTGAGTCGGTTTTGCTACTGCACATCTCTCTTTCTCTCTCTGTTTTTTTCTACTCAATTGCGAGCACAATACTTTTCTTATTTCCACTCGTGTTTTGCACTCTTTCTTTCCCTCTCTCGCGAGAGAAAGAGCTGCCTATATGCACGTTTCGAGTCGACTTTGTAAAAAATTACTGTACTGACTGTTCTTTTGTTGTTGTTGTTGTTCGACTCTCCATTTTCTGGTAAATTCTTACAACATTGTGTACATCCAGAAAATGTATATACGAATAAGAAGATGCATACTGAGAGAGAGAAAGAGAGTTAATATAAAAATTAACAAGCAACTTTTATCGTTTTCCCTCTCTTTCTCTCCATCTCGCGCTCGCGCGAGAGCAATTAAGCGAATTTACGACAATTAAATAAATCGAGGTCAGAAGTACCGCAATTAGTAGGGACCAAAGAGTAAAAGAAAAAATAAATAAAGAAAGAAAGAAAGAAAAAAGAGACAAAAGTTACGAGGTAGCATTAAAAATTCAAGATCGATGGCTTGGTAAGATGTGCAGCCTGTGAGAGCTGCGGCTCAAACACATTGTGTATAAATGTGTGTATGTGTTTGTATTGGCCTGGCTCTTTCTCTCTCGCGGTTCTCTGATGAGAGATACCAAGCTCGGAAATACTTTCGACCTGGTCGAGGCCGCGAAGACGACAACGACGAGGAGGAGGAGGAGGAGGAGGAGAAGGACAACCACGACGACGACAGAAGAGGCGCCCTAATGTAACGGTATAATAGCAACAGCAGTGGTCGAGCACAGCTGTGTGACGCGAGCACCAAAATATTTCCTTTCGTTTCGCGGCCTTCACCATTACCACCACCACCACCACCACCACACGTTTATGTAAATATATGTGTACCTGTATTTATATGTATATATGTATGAATGTAATTATAACTTCAGCGACAAATAGCGGCATCAAAACCTGTTGGTCTCTAGTTCTCTCTCTCTCTTCGGCTAGTATTGGCTCTCTTCACCTGTATAGCGGTTGAAAAATGAGACTCCACTTCTACCAGGTACTATTGATACGATACTACGGTCACCAAGCCCGAATCAATGTATGTATATTCTCTTGAACCTTCCAAATTAATGACTATGCTCATAGATACGGTATGTATATAACATCACGTTTTCCAGACGTTTTCAGCTGACGAGTCTTTTTAAAATATTTATCCACTTTGACTTTATAAACTCGATCCGCTTTCTAAATCCCAAAGAATTCTCTCCTAATCAGGCAATTAACTATATATATAAGCAGGTAAATATAAGTGAGTATACAAATGCCGAAGCAGTCATTGATACTGCCATCGCCGCAACGTTTGGTCAAAATTTCGATTAAGATTCCAATTAAAAAAAAAAAGAAAAAGGAAATAAACGAAAGATGGTAGTTGGTGGCTGAGACTTCAACGTAATCTCGAGCTTCAGTGACAGGCGAGAAATTTTGGCGTGACGGCCGATACGTGCATATAGCAAGCCTCTCTTCGAACTCACTTCCCAGTCGTAATACAGTAACCCAGTGGCCCGCAAAATTCGGCAGGACGATACACACATTGGCGCGTACGGTATTCCGGGCCTTCTCAGCAATACAAGTCCTCGCGCAAAAGGAGCAGCTAAAGAAAGTCTATACAAAGGTACATATACATATAGCAGCATGTGAACGAAACTCGTTCCATAATTAACGAGTTGCTCGGCCGGCCGTAAATCCGCGATTGAGCGTCTTTTCCTCCTCCACACTGTAAACGCGGGTAGGGGGGGAATGAGATTCCGGAGCACGTCGTTGGGAGCAGTCGCGCGATCTTTAGTTTCGCTCATCGTTATACGACGACTTTCTAGTAGCACGCACACATACACACACACACACACACACACACACACACACGCAATCACCGAGTAGGGCCAAATGGGCATAATCAAGTGGACTTGCGCTTGTACATATATACGGCTGAGCAAGCAGCTTTCTACAAAATCTTCCCTATCGCGAATAGCTCTCATGTCTAGGACAAATGTCAGAGAGCCACAAATATAAAAGTTAGCTACTACTATTCCGGCTACTTTCTTTTAATGCTTTTTTCGTATATACCCGTCAACTGCGTCCTCGTTGATTTTTTTTTTTTTTTTCGTTTTTTATTAAAAGAGACTGCAAAAGCCTGTGTAATAGGCTAGCAAGACCAACAGGAGAGAAAGAGAGTATAGCTTTTCTCATATTTTTCTTGGCATAGGCGTGCGGTCAGCGAAGTATGCGAAATTGCAGGTAGTCTTATTTTGCAAAGGCAAGCCACATACACACACACACACATATCCATAAGCGCTGAGAGACGTCATGGGTAGTTTTTGACGAAGGCGCATACATATATGAGTAATTCCTCAAAAAAGGGGTAGTTATATGGTTCAAAAAATAAAAATTTTCAATTTCGAGGTACGCTCCTGATTGAGGGCGCATTTTG
>JAPYZE010001026.1:0-27070 GCA_030522805.1 Leptomastidea abnormis
TATATATATATATATATATATATATATATATATATGACACATTGAAGTAGACGACGACGGCAGCGCGCGCATCCAAAATTCAATGGGCTAATTCCTCTTCACTACTCTATACGTATATAATACCTATATGTATGTATATGTTTCTGGTATACAGTTACGTAGGCTGCTTACTGCTTCAGCGAGTTCGTCACTCTTACCCGGCTAAACAAACAAATCAGCGAGCGAGCAGTAACAGCAACAGCAATAGCAAATCTCCCTGCGAGACGCGGCTGAAAGATATACACAAGTTGAGAGAGAAACGAAACGAGTTAATTGTACCAGAGTATAAGCAGCAGCAGCAACAGCAGTGTCATACCCTCTTCCTCCTCCTCCTACTACTCTCACTGCGCTTGCTTACGTCTGCTTACTCTATCTCGTTGTGTAGTCGTCGTCGTCGGAAGAAAAGCTCTACCTCTTGCAACGGCAGCAAATCGCGAGTGATCTCTGACTGTGCCAACGTAAAAGACGCGTCTTACCCTTCGTTTCCTATTCCACTTATATTCAGGGGGGGGGGGAAGACCCGAGACAGAGAAAGCAAAAGAGAAAATAATAGAAATGAGAAGACGAAAGGAGAGAGAGAGAGAGTTGAGAGGAAGAAGTGCCGGAAGAAGAAAAGCTCACGCGCTCTCGCAAGCACACGCCAGAGCGATAAGGTCCGCGAGACATTAGCAGGGCAGTGTGCCAGACGTTATTAAAACAGAAGGATCATCTCTCAGTCTCTTCTATACTCTTCTCTCTATCTCTCTCTCCTCTCCCTTTTCGTGTACTATCTACTATGTCCCGGGACGAGAAAGAGACAGAGAGAGATACAAAACATAGCAGACGGCTGGGTTACAGCAAGAGAAAGCGAGATATAGCTGCTCTCTTTCTCTTATCAATGGGGACTGGCGCGCCGAGGGCGACGACTGCAGCACTAACTCCCCTTTCTCCTCATCCTCCTCCTTCTTCTTCTCTTTCTCGCTCTGCTTCGTCTCTCCCGTCCGGTCGGGTGACTGCGCCCGCATGCACACACTATGTACGCAGACACATGGCCACCGTGTGCAGCCTCCCACACACTCAGCTCTTTCTCTCTCTCACGAGCGTGCGTTAAAGCTCTCTCTGGCTCTGGAGCAGATTTGAGATAGCTCGGGGTCAACTGGGATGGAGAAATAGAAGGAGATTCTGTATAAGTGCGACAAGGATGCTATATGTGTTTGTTGCAGGGCTGCCTGCATCTGTATAGATACTATACTGGATGCTGGCTTTCTTCGTTTATATCGATTTGTACGCAAGAGAGAGAGAGAGAGAGAGAGAGAAAAGTGATGCTTTTGCACTCAGTGGATTGCTTACACGGATTGAGAACAGAAGCGTGTGTGTGTGTGTGTGTGTGGCCTAGAATAAAAAAAAATAAATGCAATTGCAGATGCCAATTTCATTTTAGGTTTTTACTGGTGTCTTTCAAGTATACGTACTTGGATCTTTAAGATAATTTGCTGAAGATGTTTTTTTTTTATTTAACTATTGGTGGTATGCCATTAATTATAAGTTTGCGAATGAAAGTTCAATTTTCAAAGCTTATTAAGTCTTAGGGGATAATAACGTAAACAATTTTTAGTAAAGTTTAATTGCATTTATCGTTAATATAAATTAAAGAAACTGAGGAAGAAGGAGGGGTTTTTGAAAAGGAATATCTTTGAAAACTCAACTGCAAAATAAGGATAATAAATTGAGAAAATGAGAAAGACCGAACTTGAAAAAAAAAAAGAAAAAAAAAGAAAGAAAGAGGATGACTTATAGATGAAAGACGCAGAAAAGTCTGGAGAGAAAAGTATAAGAGTATATACGGAAGGTAAATAAAAAAAGAAGAAAAAAAAAAGCTGGCAAAAGTAATAATACGAAAAAGAGATTACAAGAAAGCCAGATAGATTATGGGGAGGAACAAAATAAAGCGCAAAATGAGAAGAGAAATATAATAAGAGTAAGAGGGTATAACAAGATTGAGCGTATATATAATACGGACGATAGTAGAAACGAGGGAGAGAGTGAACGAGAGTGAAAAAAAAGGGGTTAAAGAAGAGAAAAAAAAACTGTTTAAAAGAGATTAGAAGCGAAGTGAAGAAGAAGAAGAAAAAAAAAGAAATAACGAAAAGAAAAAAAAGAAAAAAAACTAGCTAAGAGACGATAGCGAAAGATTCCGATCGAAATTGTTGCGCGCAAGATTTCCGGGTATGTATACATAGACATATATAATACAAGGTACATCGAAAGACAGTCAGGACAGAAGATGAGTGGAGCTGCTGTCTGCGTATATGTGGACCTCACACAACTGGAGACCAAGAAAGACAACGTCCTCTCTTCCTCTCCCGCAAGCTCGTCTGTCTATGCTCTGCTGTGCAACGGCAAACTGACCGCTGCACTTTTTCCAATAATAAAACGTTTCATTAAAGTCCGTCTCAAGCAAGACACGCGGCGGCAGCGGTGGCGATGGTATATACCACACCGCCTGTCGTGAGCGAAAGGAGGTTGTGTTAACGTCAACAAGAGATGGCTTGGTTCTACTTGAGCTTGATGCTGTTGTAGCTGTTGCTGCTGCGCGGGCGTGATCTCATCGAGATTTGAATTAGACGCGTCGACACCTTTACCGCTACTTTTACCGCCTCCTTTTTGCGCGCAGGTGAGGATGAGAAGAGAAGAGGAGACTTATTTTGATGCTTGTACAAGCGTTCTCCTTAACGGACGTCGACATCTGGCCTCACCCGCAACTTGCTATCCCCGTCTCGAATCGGCCAATAAAAGTAATGAGACGACGACGACGAGGCTGGAGCGACATGTGTATACACACCAACAGCTTAAGCTAAAAGTTTTGCGGTCACCATGGAGAAAAGAGAGAGAGAGAAGGACTAAAGTTTTTCGTATCGAAGCATCGTAATTATTTTGACTTTGCGCCTGCGCCCTTGTATGACTGCTCTACAACTGGCGATGCCGTGAAATTAAAGTTTAAGCGGTTTTACCTTCTAAAGCGGACTGGGATTTTGAAGCTAACGGTTTGGCCAACTCTCTCTCTCTTTCTCTCTATTCAAGAACATTTTTCCTGGGGCATAAAAGACTAATATTTTATGAAGTTTTAATCCGTGGGAGTGGAGGAAAATTTCCGTTCGGGGAAAAACAAACTTTTAAATGGTCGAGTTAATAAAGTGATGAAAAATGAAAATTTATTTTAATAAAGAATATCTTTTTCTCTCGTACAAATCCGCTTAATCTAAAATAAGGAGATTTCATATTGTAATGTATTTATCGTCAAACAAGTATGTATGATCTTTTTTTTTTTTTAAATTTAATTAGAAAATTGAAAATTTTACATTAATTTATACGGGAAGTGAGTATTTTAAATTTTTTTTTTAAAATCTTTGTTCCCTTTCAAATATTCAATTTACACACAATTTACAGTAATTTCCTGATTGAAGTAAATTTGATTGGCAGAATATTAATGTAACTATAAACTCTATTTATATTAAATTCAATGAAAATTTAATAAAAGATAAACTGCTGATGATAAGTTTAATATAATGTATTTACCGTGAGCCAACATTGAAATTAATTTTTTACTTAATCACGAATTCACATTATATTTTAACTATCTCTTCTTTAATATTTTAATTAATTTAATTTCATTGTGACGAATACCGTTATATTGAATTACATATAATTTATTAAAATATATCTTATATATCGTTTTTAGACTAACATACAAAAAAGCAGACTTTGCATCAATCATTTAATCAAAATCTTGTTTGTCGGTGATGGATCATCATGAACTACGTTTATTTGTCTAAAGTTAAACAAAAATAAACTTTTCAAGAAAAACAAATAAGTTAAACATTTTTTTTTATTATAAAAATAATTATTAAATTATGGATTTGAATAAAAAAACTTATCACGTATTATTTTAATAATGAACACTTTTAAAATGAAAAAAAAAAAAATACCGTCAGTATTCATAAAAAACAAAATTAACTTGACTTTATAACTTGTAAATAAAAGCTTCATATTTATTAAAATAGTTGGCCCGAATAATACTAGCGCTCAAAGCAAGCTCAAAAAAAAGTCTTTATTAAAAAAAAAAAAAAGAAAGAAAAAAAAAAGGAGACGCGTCCATCACGCCCAATAAAACAACCGAGATTCCCTTCTGTGCTTGTACAACAGAAACTTCCTATTTTTTTTTCATCACCCAGAGGCAGCAGTAAAAAGCAAGATGAAAAAGCAACAGTCGACGCATAATTACAACCGAAATGAAGTTACATCAAGCAAGCCGTAAAATAAAGTTCCACCTTAAAAAAAAAAAGAAAAAGAAACTTCCTTTTTCCCAGTCTAGCTAAAAGACCAGAGAGAGAGAGAGAGAGAGAGAGAGAGAGAGAGAGAGAGAGAGAGTATAGACATATAAGGGGTAATATATAGTCAAGTCTAGAAGGGATCTTGCCTTGGGTCCTGAAGTATTTAGCAAGCGAGAGCCGCTTAAGCGCCCAGGACCTCAAGATTCTATCCCCCCCCCCATAATCCCTTTAGACCATAAAGGACGTTAGACGTCGCGCACACGCATACGTGTGTATATATACACGCACTTGTAGCTGTGTGTATATGTATAGTATATAACTTGGTCCTTCTCAACAAGCCAAAGTACGCAGGAGATGGAGGAGGAGGAGGATAAAGGGTGTTTCGCGTTCCGGGAATGCTGCACGCGCCTCAGGCCTGCTTGAAGGCCAAGGGGCTTGCTGTGTTAGCCGTTTGCACTTAGCACTCACAAGCTTATACTCCAAAGACTTGGTGCTTACCCCCTGCTCTATAGGGGAGAATTGTTTGGAAATATATATATTTACATAGGCATGCTGTCGATTGTAATAATGTTTAATAAGAAATTAAATGGTCTTACTTATTTCGTTGCTGGTCTAGTAGTAGTAGTAGTAGTAGGTTGAGGGGTAGTAGAGGATAGAGGAGAGAAAGAAAAGGTTTAATATTGCAATTCTCGTTTCTTTGACTCACCTGAAACATAAAAGAGAAAATTATTAAAATTAATAAGAATGCGATGCTTTTGAGTTTAAGTATTTATCATATTATAATCAAATTTTACGAAAATTTCCTACAATTTTTAGGTGTGAGTCTAAACTCGTCAGGCATTTTAAATTATCAAATTTTCAAAGGATCAGCTTTATAAGGTAACGTTCTCACTTTAACCATTACACATAACGATTATCACGTTCATCGTAAAGTCTTCAATATAAGAAAAAACCTCATATTATATGTACAAACATGTCTACTGCTCTTATCCATATATATTATAACATTGAAATTTGAATACATCCTCAGAAAGGATAATGGAAAAGCAAACGAAAAATTTTTAATTTTCTTATTAAAAGTATTTGCAATTTAATCGGGTATACTGAAACGCGAGAGTATAGCAGCAGCAGCAAAAACATCAGGGAAAAGGGAGAGAGGGAAGGTTATAACTGCAGCATTTCAGTATGATTAATCGGGCAACGGTTATCAGTAGGCGAGAATGCATCGGGGTACATCCGGCTGAGCAAATAACACACAGCCGAAACAAAGCGCATTGGCAAACGATCAGAACAAACAAAGGAAACGAATGCCAGAGCATGTTTCTACTCTCTCTTTCTCTCTCTCTCTCTCTTTCGCGTATTCGTCTGGTGTGAGAAAGAGAGATCAAATGAAGCCGTAGACAGGCGCGTCGATAACTCGAATAGAGAGAGAGAAAGAGAGTTGAAGTTTACGGCAGCGTCTCGTATCGCCTCCAACGTCACGGAAACGAAAAAGAAAAAGAAACAAGCAAACTGGCGCGGGAGGCCGATAAACTCCTTAGCGGAATATAAATGCGGAATAAGAGTATAGTGGGATCGATTAAAGCGAACGTCTGTAGAAGCTGGGCGGGAATGGATAGGTCCGCGAAAAAAAAAAAAAGAAGAAGAGAAAAGATAAAGATGAGAGAGAGAGAGAGAGAGAGAGAGGGAGGGAGTAGTATACGCCGGAAGACGATGTGAAGTGAGAGAGTGGAGGGTTGTGAGAGGAAAAAGGCGTCCGCTGGAAAAGAGAGTGAGTGAAAAGAGAATGGGGAGGGAGAGAAAACGCGGAATGTAATAAAAGAGAGGAAAAAGGGCACTACAGTAATGAGGAACGAGGCAAAAGAGAAAGAGAGAATAAGGAAGGGAGGGGAGGGGAGGAGAGGCGCAAATAAATCGAGAGTAGTAGCCGCTGATGGCAAAAGGAAAGGGGCTGATGATGGTATAGTATGGAGTGGGAATAAAGTGCGAGCGCGGTGAGAAGGGGGGTAGTGGCTGATAACGGAAGTCAAGCGCGAGCGAACGAAGGCACCGAGTATATAGCTGAAGAAACCGAGAGGAGCTATAGTATATAGATAAGCACCGGACCTTCACCTCTCACCCCTCATCTATACTTGCTCACTCTTCTTCTCCTTTTTTCTTTTCTACTTTTCATTTTCCCGCGATCAACTCTCAGTGCATATTTGCGCGCTGCATCTTTTACTTGCTCTCTACTCTGAAGAGAAGAGAAGAACTTATCTTTCGCCATGATTATTCTGTTTACGTTTAATTTAAACTGGCATGAAACGTTTGCATCGTGATTTTTTCAAAAGCTTTGACTTTACGTTTACAGAACACTACCGCTGCAGTATTTTCTTTTTGTTTGAATTATTTAATGAAGTATTAATTTTCACGTTAAAAAGAAATATATTATTTTTCATATCCTATTATTACACATATTTTATTCTACTTCCTTTTCAACCCGTTCATCAAAATCCCAAGATTACATAGTACACACGCACGTATAAAAAAGAAACCTTATAATATACAAAAAATAAAAAAAATCCTGATAAAACCGTGCGACATTTAAAGCCACAAAGTAAGGGAATCACAGACATTGGGTGTGATGGGTAGCATACGGAGAGGGAAAAGAAGGTAAGAAAGGGTGAAAAAAGGACGGGCGCGAGAGCGTGCCGGGAGCATCAATCGAGCCGCGGGGAGTGGTAAACAGTAGTAGTAGTAGTAGTAGTAGTAATAGTAGGTAGGCTGGGCCTTGGAAGATTCGAGGATGGTTGGAAAGAGAAACGAAGGTAAAGGGAGAAGGGAGGGACTCGGATTTATGGAGAACGCGGTAGGAAGTAATTATTTACCCTCCTTTGTCACTTCGCCCGTCGTGATTCCGATCTCGCGCTCGACGCTCTTCTTCTTCCCTTCTGGAGAGTTGCGGCGGAAACCAAGTATATAAGGGGGGAGAGGGTCTGATATGCTCGGTGTGCTTCCCTACTCGTCCCAACTTCGACTTTATCGTCGTTGCTAACCTTGAAATTTACTCCTACTTTTCTGGACTTCTCTCTTTGAGCCTTTTGGCCTGTTAGCGAATTTTCACCTCCATTCTGCTGTAAGCCAGGATTTCTTTTACTGTCTGACGAGACTTTGTGAGATACTTAAATGCTGTGTATTTTGTTTTTTTTTTCTTTATCCCTTTATTTTTTATGGTAGTCCGAATTGATTGCGAGGAAAATTAAGGTAATAATGTTTCATAGCTAATTGTGTGTGTGTGTGGCAATTAGTGCAACGTAAAATTAGTTAAAATTAATTTTTGTGCTTTTAATCACGTTGAATGAGTATTATGTGTAAAATATTATTATGACAAAATATATTGACGTAATTTTTCATAATAATCATTGTTAAAATCAGCTATACTTAATTTTAACTATGTATATAGCTTGTTGAGGGGGAGGGTATGTGGTGGAGGTGGTGGTGGTGGTGGGAGGTGCGATAAAATTATGCTAATTCGTATTATATCCATTAATTAATTCAGCAGCTTATCAAGAGCGAGAGAAAAGGCTAGAGAGAACGTATTGATTTTCTTTGGAATGCCAAGTTTCTTTTTCTTTTTTTTTTCCAACGCAATATTATGCAAAGCCTCTTTTCTCCCGTCCATCTCATATTATAGCTGACAGGACAATAAAAAATTGCTGCCACAGTATATATACAAAATATGTATATAGGTGAAAAATTTTAAATGAACAAAGCCCAAACAATGGGAAAATATAATGGCAAAATTCGTATTCGGAGCAGGATAAACATATACACACACATATATACATGACAAAAGTATTAAGTCGACTTGCAGAACCACCAACAAAAAAAGAAAAAAAAAAGAAAAAAGGAAAAAGAAATACTACTGCTCCCCCGCCGTGCAAGAAAGGTAGAGAGAGAAAGAGAAAAAGAGAGGTGTATAGGCGTTGCGGGTAAGGCAGTACACGTTAAGGAATTGCGTAGCGCCGGTAGCAGCTGTCTATACAGAGACAAACGAGCGCGACGTGGGGCAATACCACGCGTATGTGTGTGTGTGTATGTGTATGGTTCCTGGATGTTTTCGTTTATCGTTCTCTCCACCAAAATTCAGCAGGATATATATTATAACGATCGCAGGTATACGTGTGTATTATAACCAGCAGCCATCAGGCACCATAGCGAGTGTATTAAATAAATATAAAAAGAGCGTTTACGGTCATTTCGAAGAGCCTATACACCAAAAGGCGTGTCCTCTTTTCCTTTTTCTCTCTTTCTCCCCTATACTAAGAACGTCGTCATGAAAAGGCCAGGAGTAGCTGCAGACCGATGTCCTTCCTTCTATTTCCCCCCTTGTCCCTCCCCCCTACCCGATAAACGTCGGCGCCGGTCGGGGCGTCGCATAAATTTTGATATCGTAAAAGTGAAAAACGCCAGCCGGCACACGCATCACCACGCGGTACACATACTCGTAAAGATCAAAACGAGATTTACAGGCGTCGTTGGTGCAGAGAGCACTCAGATGGTAGAAAGAACGAAAGAGAGAGAAAGAAAGAGAGTGGACGTTAGCTTCGTGCGAACTTTTCTTTGGATATAACTACTGCAGCTGGGCTGCATATATGTGTGTATGTCGTTATATACGTATATATATGTGAGCTGAGCTTGAGCATACGACACTTTCGTTTACTGCTAAATAATCTCGCTCCATCCACTCTCTCTTATACGTACGACCTCCACCAAGCTTACCTTACACCCAGCTCCTATATGGCCAGCTTTATCTCTCTCTCTCGCGACAACAAAGCGGCTGTTAAGAATAATTTATGCAGGTGGTGACCAAGAGAGAAAGAGAGAGAGAGAGACGGGTTTCCTTAAATGCAGAGATACTTTGTCGTTATATAGCTTTGCATTGCGATTTTGTCGTGGGCGCAAAGCAGCTAAGTTTGTGCACTCGCAATATTCTGGCTAATTATGAATGATAAAAAGGTGTTAAGTGGAGAGTTTTAATAGCAATATCGAGTTGTCGGATTAAAACTTGTGTGTCGTTATGCTTATGATCTTTTTTTTTTTTTGATTATTACTTATTTGTTAAAAAAAAATCATATATAGATATGTATATATCTTTTGCGAATCCGATTGCAAATGAATATGTATGAGGATTTTTGCCTTGATTTACGGATCAAAGTGCAAGCTTGGTTTATATATATATGCTGTTTACTTTCTTCTTTTTTATTTTTATATTTTCTTTTTTATTTTTAATAAAAGTACATTATGAATATATATTGGATTTTGTAACCTGCCTGGTTTTTTTTTAAACAACTCAAATAAAGCAATGCCGTGTATCATTTTTCATTAATTTTACCATGTAGGTATATATATATGTCTACTAACAACCATAAATATCGCTTAAAGCCAAACGTATATAAAAATCATGCAATTCTCGTAGTAACATAACCGTCAAAAAAAAAAAAGACAACACACAAGTTCGATTGGGCCACAAGGCTCTAGAAATAAAACGCATCGCGCGTATACATTACCATAAACAACGCGCATTTGAATTTTGTTCTCTGTCTCAAAGCTGCAACAGCCCTGGGGCGTTCGACTTTCGACACGCAAGATTTAATTTAACGCCCAACACACACCAACGTGTGACCAATATGTCGCGTGAAAAAAAAAAAAAATCTTTACACCACTAGGCGGGGGGTAGTTCAAGAGAGACTTATTCGAGCCCTACTTGAGAGTTAACTCACAAAAAAGAAACCCATACAGCTAGCAGCCTCTTATTCTCTCTTGGAAACTTTAATTTCCTAATCTGCCAAGCTCGCTCTTTTCTCCTCCATTTTGCATCTCATCGTTGTAGTCAACCCTTTACCGACCAAGGGGGACAATTTGAAACCTGAAAAGTCCTCTACGTTCTTGCCACCCTCGATCGTGTCTCCCTGCTGGCCTATTCTTTTTCTACCCTACACTGTAACGCCAAAAGGGGAACGAAGAAGCCATGAGACGCGATAAAAGAAAAGAATCAGCCTTCATATGAGCCGATAAGCCTTGACTATCTTCTACTTCTGACACACTGTGTGTATATTTTTATATTATTCGCGATATAAATATTTGGATTTATCTACACGACCAAGAGAATCGCATATGAGACACACACACACACACACACACACATAGTGTTGTTAAAATATGTTTGCGGATTTTCATGAATTTGAAAGAGAGTGAGGTGGTAAGAGAGGGGGATGGGTGAGAGGGAGAGAAGTGAGAGAATGTGGTGGGGGTGTAAAACATGCGTAATCCGATAATCCTATGCAAAGAGGATACACCAGCCCTATGGGTGCTTCGTATATATGAACGAACGGTGCGGGCTAGGCGTAACCTTTCCGCGACCAGAGGCACATACATCGTCTGAAAAAACATCAAATTCTGAATTTTAAATCTCTATCTCTTTCTCTCTCTCTCTCTCTCTTTCTCTCTGAGCCTATAAAAAAATACTGTAAAATCATAACGATAGCTTTCTCTGTTATATAACCTTTTTTTATTCGTTAAAAAAAAAAAGTTTGCACGTGTTATTCCATCTTTTTTTTAAATATTTTTTTTTATCTTTAGTAAAAATCTGATAGTTTCAATTTAATTAAAATTTCAATATATGTAGAAACTTAAGTTTTTGTTCTTTATTATAAAAAAATATTTAGAAAGTATTGTTAAAATTTAAACTTAGTTTCAATATTTTTGATGAAAATGTCTGACTAGTCACGTCTGTAACTACTTAAACAAGACTTTGTTAAGTCAAGATATATACTTCATCATAAAATGAACATGTTGATTGTTACAAGACATTTCGTAAAAGACTATAGATGATTTAAGAAAATCAGTTTCTATTCAAATATGTTTTTTAAGTTAAAAAAAAAAAAATAGATTCAAACATAGCGACTCCTGTTGCCTTCAAGCAAAAAATACCAAGGCTATAATAATTTTCAGTAATAATAATACCTTATAGCCACAAACCGAAAAGTCTATTTCGTGAAGTTGACGTATGATTATTTGAGAATGAAAGACAGAGACAAATACACACACTCAAATATATACTGTATACACAATCGCCAGAACAGTCGTATAGTGAAAAATGAAAAACCAACATTATCTATTCATATACTCTTTGCATGCTGAGAGAGGTGAAGTGGTTGGTGTATTAAACGAGTTGTCAAAATCCCCTTTCCCCCCCCGAAGCGTCGATGCAATCTTTGCACTGGATTGACAGACAATCCGGCTACCAATCGAGCGCGCAAATCACAAAAAGCCCAAGAGCACCAGCGCGCAATAGCAGCCTATTGCATTCACGCTACTGCTGTTGCTGTTGCTGCTGCAAGCATGTATGTCCCCGAGCAGTGAAAAAAAGAAAGATATAGCAAGCTCTAGTCCCCCTTGTGCCAAGCGAAAAGGCGCGGCATTAAGGTATATATATATAGCTATATAAGAGAGGCATATAGTATGCGTCAAGCTTCTGGAGCAGCCAAGAAGCGAATGCTGCTGTTGGTCTGTGCGTTGGTGGCGACGACCGCTCCCCAATGCTTTACCGGCAGCGGCGCTGTACTCGACGAGAAAGAGAGAGAGAAAGGGATACCGGTGGTGGTAGTGGCGGCGGCCGAGCGCAAGCTCGACTACGCACTATTGATTCGCGTGCGCGCGCGCGCGCAAGTTCACTCCACGCGAGAGAGAAACCCCTGTGAGCCTCGGGAGGCTCGCCGCCCAGGCACGGCGGCGGACACCATCCGGGGCACCCCTTAGCTAGAGACACCCCCCCTCCCCTCCCTCCTCTTCCTCTTCTTCTCCTACCTTGTCTCACCCGGCTGTCGAGGCAGGAGCGAGCAACCATCCCTGCTTTTGCTCGCTCCTTTTTTTTTTAACGCCCCGCTACTAACGTTGCGATCTCGAAGCATTTTTTTTAAGAAAGAACAGATTGACTTATGCTTTTTTTGTAAGATGTGATGTGGCAGGTGGGCCTTGTTTTGATGGCTGGAAAGATGGGAGAAATTTTTTTTGATTTGCATGAGAAATTTGAATTAACGGCTTGAAGGGTTTTTATTGGGGTATGATTTTTTCGTTAGATAAACGTTGCATATGTTGTAGGAGTAAAGTTTGATTCTACGTAATTATTTTATATGGGTATTACTCGTCTTATAAAACTGAGAACAATTTTTTTGTTGTTGAAAAATTCATATTTTTAATTATGTATTCATCGAAATTCCATTCCCAGGCTCCCCTCTCCCCCCTTACCTTGAGAGATTAACGGAAAAGTAAAAGGCGAGCTCTCGTAAAAAAAGTCTAATTAGCTAATAAATGTAATTAAAATTTTTTATTTCTCTATCTCTCTTTCTCTCTCTCTTACTCTCAACTGCAAATTACCTTCATATGTTTGCGACACGGATTTTAATTACAATTCGCTTACTGGCTACTCCTCGGTGATTAAAAAGTTTAAAAAAAAAACTAAGCGTGAGATGAAGAGAAATAAAAAAAAAAAAGAAAATCTCATGAGCTTTTTTTCATACCTAAAAATCTCCGTGATCGTAAAGAAAATTTCAACAGTTTTAAAAAAAAAAAATCTAGATTAAAACGATGAGATATCGAGGGCTTTTTCGCATTTTTTTTTCTCTCGCCACTTTATACGCATATCCATTGAATTAATGTTTCGTCGGCTGCAAAGCGCTGCTGTTTTTATATACCATGAAAACGCTTCTCTCTCTCTCTCTCTCTCTCTCTCTTTCACCGCACACTCCAAAGGGAAATTATGTAAAAGCATTATGTAAATAGACGAATTTTACGCAGGCCTGAAAACATATACAACATTTGCATGAGAAGAGTCGCGCAAGCAGGAGTGTAAAAGGCTAGCTTAAATATATAGTATATATGCATGTATATATAAAACGTCTATCTATCTAAAGGCGCATTTCAGAACCGATTTTGCATTGTGCCTTCGTTACACGGCTCTTCATTTCTCTCCAGCTTCCTCTTATATATAAAGCAAGACAGAAGACGATCAATCCTTGTAGACGTGTAGTATACACATACACCAGCAACAGCAGCATCTCTCACGCGCTTCACCATTACAACTTTGCTCCTGGCCGTTAAACCCCTCCACCAACTTCCATCTCCTCTCTTTTCCTCCCAAAGACACTGAAAAGCACGTGCCCTTATAAAACTCACCGGCTACCACGTCAACTCTTCCCTCTTCCCTCTTTCTTCTTTCTCTCTCCAAGAACAAGCTCCACACCCGTCGACTATACGCACGTAAAAAATCCCAAGCAAGCGCCGCTCCGAGAGTAATAAGCTCTCTCTTTCTCCTAGACACGGATTCTCTCTGAGTCGCGTTGTCGCGTGCTCGGGTATATACATACGCCTCGTCGTCGTCGTCATCTGCGGCCTCGGGAATACGGTTGTCAAACATAATTTCCGGGGTATAATCCTCTAGGCACTTCAAACCCCACTATACATACACCGCCTCCTTTCATCCTCTCTCTCTCTCTCTCTCTTTCTCTTTCTCTCACGAATCTCATCCCCGCTGAGTTAATTCACAGATAAAAGATAATTTCGCGCAGGCTTTACGACGCGACCGGGTGCTAGAGAGAGTGGGGCTTTACGCGACAAGACAGAGAAAGAAAGAAAGAAATACCACGAGAGAGCTTCCTGTATACACACCGAGTTTGCTGGAGTAGAGTATGAAAAACGAGGATTAGAAGTAGGAGGAGGAGAAGGAGGAGGGGGAGGATAGAAGCCACAGAGAAAACAGGCACGTAAAACAGTCTTGGGGGATGAGCAAAGGAAAGTAGAAAAGAGACTTGTATAGGAGTAGGGGGTCGTCACACGCACGGATGTATCTATACACTCTAAGAAGAGCATGAAGAATGTACAGTTGTATGTACAAGTGAGAAAGAAGCTGGGTAAAGAAGCACAAGAAACAGTCAGGGTGGCCACGATAGACACGAGGTAGAAGAGGAAGAAAAAAACAACCAAACAGATTGCTCGTTGTTTCAAAGCTAAAGCGCTCCATTGCGCACGCATCCACGACATACGTATATACAACATATACACAAGATATCTCTTACTGTTGCTGTTGCTGGACGAGGGTGCAAGACGAAAAAAATGTGCAAAGCCTGTACTCTAGCTACAAATGATACCCAGTGTGTACAGCAGGACATTTACTATACTTATAGGGCTATTTCAAAACTTTGATATTTTTTTGCAGTGTGGATTATCGAGACGAAACAGGATCGAATAATACCAACGTCGTCGTTAATGACATATCCATTGTTTATTCGACGATTTATTTATGAGAGGGCGCCCTAGTCTTTTTGCGTTTACCGATAAGAAGAACGCGGTTGGGATATTTCTTGGAGGATTAGGCATCCCGTTACTAGAGTCTAGAAGCCACAGTATTATTATACAGCTTTTTATCGCCCACAGATATCATCATTGCTAAACGTAACGTTTTTTTAACAGCAACTAAAATATATATATATATATATATTTACACATAATATATACGTTGAAAGGATGCAAGGACCTAAGCATCCAAGAGAGAGAAAGAGAGAGAGAGAGAAGTACTCAACTGTAAATCTCGGCAAATTGAAACGTTCAAGTGGCAAAGCGCGCCCAACATCAGCAGCAGCAGGAGCAGGAGCTATGTGTGTATTGATTACCGCACAGCGGCAGAGCAGCAATAGCAGTATATAATATAGTATACCATGTAGTAGCAGGAGCATCCCCGCTGCTGTCTTTATGCGATCAATCCCTTGGATCGCGTAAGCTCATCTCTCTCTCGGCATTGAATTGGCAAACTGTGTATACACCAGCTACTACGTACGTACCAGCACGTACACCATCATACCAACGGATTATTGGATCAGCGTCATTTTCCGTTAGCTCGACGTTCTTATCGGAGCGAGAACAGGGTGTCCAGACGCGATTAATGACTGCTTCTCTCTCTCCTTATTTCTCCCTCACTGATGTCGTCCGACGAGCTCGTCAGGCTTCAACGATGATGCCTGAAGGGTTGACCAATCCTATATATATATCCCTGCAGTCCCAAGTCGACATATTCTCATCCTCTCAATCTCATAACTAGTTTGCCTAGCATCTGCGCACGCGTCATTTTTTTTTCGTGCATCAGTCCAAAATCTCGGTCCAATGACAAATCGAGTCTCTCTGTAACCAAGGAGTAGTTTGAGTTCATCATCATCATCATTACGTACAAACTCGTTGCTTTAACTCTCGAAGCTTCCAGCTGTGCCAATATATACACATACATATATAGACACACACACACACACACACATAAACTCTCTGTGATCCATCTATTGTAACTGCATTATCCCGTTCAACTATAGTTAGACGCGCGAATGCATTTGTTGTCTTTCTCTCTCTCTCATTTTGGTATATAGCTCGAGGGAAAACGAGCGATTAACATAGTCATTATATCCGAGTTGATCCCAAATTATAATTCTAGCTCTCGTGCGACCATCGCATTTCTGATTCTCGCGCTTCACTGGAAGAGAGCAAAATGAGATGGAGGTAGGGGGAGGAAGGGAGTGAAGGGTATAAGGGAAATGACGGGTGATATTCTTTTTTCAAGCTCGTCTGAATGTAAATGGGATATCGGGTTATCAAATCATAGCGCGCAAGCACAAGCAAGCGCATTCCACCCTATATCTTACGCGCGCATCAAAATTCAAGATGCCGTCGCAGTAGCAGCAGCAGTGCCATTCCAGAACCCGAAATAAGGACGACTAGAAGATGAGAAAAGACGTGGCGATAGAGAGAGAAAAGGGATTCATTCGAATGTAAGTCATATAATATATACACAAAGGTATTCCTTCAAGCAATTTATGAGATTGCGCTCAGACGGTAAGTAAGGAAGATAGGTAGGTAGGTAGGTAGGGAGGTAAGGAAAAACGTGCGACCATCCGCTAGAAAAAGCTGATAGGTAAAAAAAGAGAAGAGAGAGAGAGACGAAAGGAATTTTCTATTCTTCGTCTGTTCTTATACGCCGGCGCTGCCACTCTTTTCGCAGCTGAGATGCAGGAGGAGAAGGTCGTTGAGAGTAAGTAAACCTCTAGCTATATGTATTCGTCCTCCCTCTACTACGTATACGTACTACTACTCAAGCACATATGCGCACCTGTTTGTGTCTGTCTCGTTTCCGGTCGTGGAAATAACCGTAAACGGCGCTATACGCGGAATAAGCCTTTTCTCGGCTAAAATTCTCTCTTGCGCAGCGACACACTGCGCGGTGAACGTACATATATACGTACGTGTGTATGTATACATACTGAAAAAAAAATTACCTCTTGCGACTTCTTTGGGTTATACTACATATAGCTGCTCAGTGCGGGATCCGGTTTCTTCTCCAGCGGTTGTGGTGCACATGATGTGTAAGTGCATACACAGTAGTAGTAACAGCAGCAGTCTCGTCTGACGTTTACCGTTAGCTCTTCGTATGCGTGTGTCTTTCTATACGTATATACCGCGTCATTGTGGCCAGGGACTTGCGTAGTATATTATACCTGCGAGCTTTAATTGTCTTAGCCTGTGCACGCGTATATACCCGCACTGCCTTAATACCCGCGACGTGAGCGGGCGCACGCTTCTTTCTTTCGCTTTTTTTTCACCTACTACTCCTTCTTTACTTCTTTACTTCTCTTTCTCTCATCCTTCGTAAATGTCTTGCAGGGTAAAGAAAAAGGGTTTCTCTCTCACCACCACCACCACCGCCGTCGTTGTTGCTGTTGTTGTTCTAGACTGACTGCCGTTTCCCGTGACTTTATATGTATATGTGTGTGTGTGCACCACAAGCCGCGTGCCTCCGAGAATTTATAAAGTACGCCACGGTAATAAAGCTGTGCTACGTGCTCTCTTTTGTCTCGTTTGTTTTTTTGACCCTTTCTCACTCCCACTACAACTACACTATGAACTTGCTTTTGCTGCAACGACGCTCTTTTCTTCTTTATATATACTTATACATATATATCATGGGACCACAATGTTCTTTCTTGTGGATATATATATATATATATATATATTCATGACGGGATTAATTTCAATTACAAGTACTGCTGGGATTGTTTGCGGTTGAAAGTTTTTTTAAGTAACTTGCACGTGGAGGGGGGGGGGGGTTACGTGACAAAAAAGTAGGAGTAGTGCAATTGTCAAAGTTAAGGTGTTGACGTTGACTGACAGTAACATGAGAGAATGTATGCGGAATTAAAAAAAAAGTTGTTGAAATATTTCTAATTCTTTTTACACCTTCAAGAAAATTCCATTGTATATACATGTATGTATGTATGTATGTGTAAATAATGCTATAAACCGACGGTTCTTTTTTTTCTCTTTTATACAATGTTGTATACTGGAGGTGTGATAAATTGTTTTCACACTTTATATCCATCAATCAAAAACGTCTTCAAGCGAACATTTCATTTTCAAAATTATTACCATCAAACTTTTAGAAATTCAATCGTTGGTATATCCCATACAGAGAGGCAAACATACAGATCAACCTCTGTCTTGTATATATATATATATATATATATATATATATAGAGAGTTTAGAGTTCAAAGGGCCCTTTTACTTCAAAATCTTATTGAATTCAAGAGCTTGCAAAAGCGCGTTTAGCAAATCAAATATCATCGATTTCGTACAGTCAATAAATCTCTCCTTTACTTTGTGAAATCGGAAGTTGTATGGTGTGGTATAGGTCAAGACTTGATTGACTATTGAAACAGTAGTAGTAGTATAAGGAAAAGGGAATATACAGAGATAGTGTGCGTTATTCGACTCTTGAAACTTCCGGCGTCTATGTCATTCGAGATATAGTAGAAGATTCATCATTTTAAAATTAATTCCGTTTCCGTAGATCTACATCAATGTATAGAAAAAGCTCAGCTTTATCGACTAGTTCGGTTTACCTCGTAAACTCAAAGCTTTAACAAGCAACACAGTCAAGTCCTCTTTCGCTCTTTCTTCTTTTTACAATCGACAAGCAAAAATATCGCAACGCCAAGGTGACAATTATTCTCAGCTCGGTAACTTCTCTTTTTCCTCCTCGTACAATACTCTCATACCTTTCTTCTGTCTTCGCTGAAGTATTTCGGTGTCGGTGTATAAGAGGCAAGCTCACTAGCCTGACTCTCTTACTCTCTCTCTCTCTCTCTCTCTCTCTCTCTCTCTCTCTCTCTCTCTCTCGAACTGATAACGATCGAACGTCGGCATCGTCGTCGTCGTCGAGGAGCAGACTGGTTGCGAGGGAGGAGACTTTAATTATGCAGAGTCGAGAGGCGAGCAAGCGAACGTTCTCTCCCCGAGAGAAACTCTCCCGGACCGTTCGAGCGTCACCTCAAAGTAACTTGCCCCCTTCTCCCCTCCACCTTTACCATCCTCCGTCCCTTTTCCTCTTTCGGTTCCGCGCTCTCGCGCACCCACCACCCACCCCGCTTACTACTTGCCCTGGCGCTCTGTTTTTCCCCAAGAATCCCGTGCATCACAAGGGAGAAAATGGAGTTCAAGAACCTGCTTGCTGTTCCTCGTGGCCTTAAGGAGAGCGCGTACGCATTTTTCTTCTTCTTCTTCTTTTCTTTCTCGTTTGCCCTCTCTATACTCGTACGCGTTTCGAGCGCGTAAAAGGTGCTTCCGCGAGTACGCGCGTGCATCCTTAAAAATTTTTTTCTTCTATTTTTTTTTTTAACTTGTGCCAGTTTGCTTGGCTAAGGTGAATAGGCGTGGAAACTTCGTTTGCCCTGAAGGAGTGAAAAAAGGGTAGAGGAGAGGCGTGAGTTGAAACTTCTTTTCATCTTGTCAGTTACGATGATCTGTTGGCGCCTAAAGGCAGAACAGACTTATTTTACTTTAAATATATATATATATATATATATATATATATTTAAAGTAAAATAAGTATATATTTTACTTTAAATATATATATAACGCAAGTATATGTTCGACTAGTTCAATGGTAATGGTCTTGTTCGACTCTCATGAAAGAGAGAATGAAAAACAGGTGAAAAATAGATTCTATTTTTCTTCAGTTTTTCTTGTAACTTCCCTTTTCGAAATATTATATTTTGTTGGAATTCGATCAGTATTGTAACTTTTCTGAATACATTTCGATTCAAAAATAAATAAAATCTTGAATAGGTATAGAATTTATATAAAAATACGAAAATGTAGATCAAGTTTCCCAATTACAGAATTCCAAAATGTCACTTGGTAAATGAAAAAAAAAAAAAATCTCTTCGCTACGAGATATCAAATATCCTCCCAGTCAATGGCGCATATAGTCAGTCTCATACAAGGGATAAAACAAGTGAAAAACGTAAAAGGTGTGGTATTTTTTAACCCTCTAGGCTGTATATAACATCGACTCCTTCGCTTACTCTCCTGAGCACGGAAAGCACTCTTTAATAAGAGAGCCGCGTTGAAAGAATGGTAGGAAAGAGCTTGTGCTTCGCTCCCTATATTATATACGCGTCTTATACGCGCGAAAGATTAGAGCCTCCCTTTTTCGTATATAGACTATATAGCCAAGAGAAAAAGGGAAAAGGGAAGGTAAAATACGCGGCTAAAATGCAGAGAGGAAAGAATATAAGGCTGTGAAGACTTTTACTAGCGTTAATGTCCCTCACCTTATTGCACTACGGTTACAAGCCTCTCCACTTTCCCTCTCGATCGCATCATCGTGTGCTAGAGGGTTTTACAAAACGCCCTCTCTTTCACTATGCTGTATATATGCTTCTCTTCCACTCTTTTACCACTGCTTCATCTTCTTTTTCTTCCTCGCGTCAGCTTTTTACTATGTGAATATATTTTTGTTTACCGGACCCGCTTTATTGAGTCGCAAGATATTTTTTTTTTTCATTATTGTCTTTCGTGTCATTTTTCTTTTGCACATGTCGTCAGAAAAAAGGGATTATCGTGGAACACAATTTTTAAATAGAATTTGAGGGTGATTTTTTTTTAAAAAGAATAAAATGTAATTTTAATATGACGTTGGATGGATTCTTTTATGTACAACGTGAAAATCAATTTTAGTTTGTGTTCCAGCAAGAATAATAAAAAGGGATGATTGGAATATATATAGGGTAGAGTATATGGTAGGGGTTGAGTCATGAGGGCGACGTAAATTATGACGTACTAAATGTTCCATATATATATTCCGACGTGATTCAGATAAAACTGCGCAATATCAAGCTTTCAGTTCCTGCAGATCTATGAAATTAGTTTATGTATCCTGTATGGATACTAATCTAGCCGTCAAAATTATGATTCCAATATCTATATACCCATATATACCGATAAGATATTTTATTATTCTAGAATATAAAACAAGCAATAACTAATTTAATAAACTAACATTTCTTTTTTAAAAAAAAATACATCTTAAAATACATAAACACAATAAATAATAACAAACTAACGTCTTCTCTTGATATTACAAGATAAAGCAAAGATACATCAAAACACAATAAAGATTAAAATAAACCAATTTTGATTTTTAGCAGAACGTTGTAGAAGGAAGTCAAGTAAGGAACCCTTGCTCCCGGGTCTTATAGGCCCGAGTCTCTCTTATACGCCAACCTTCCAATCCAATTTATCAGTCCTTCTCTAACCGTAGGCGTTGGCTCGACTTCGCAGGCGAAATTCCAACTCGCTTAATCCTCCAAAATTACGACGTTCACTCGCATCGTTGTATATACCTGAAAGTGCTTCGAACTCCCGAAAGACGAGGAGGAGCCGAAGGGCGCGATAATTTCAAGGAGCACACACATACATACATACACATACGTACACATCTCAAAGTCCCGGGCGCCACTCCGCGAAAAGTCGTAGCTCGCAAATGGGATATATCGTAGAGTAAGAGAAAGAGAGAGAGAGCGAGTGAGACAAATCTTCGACGACGCGAGATGCTTTTCGAGAGGGTGCCGGAATCCATAATTTACATCGACTGCTTCTCTTACTCGTCCCTATACCTTTACACCCTTATATACGCATTGGCCCCGAAAATCTGCTTGGCCCGTCTTACCGGGTGTGGTGGCACACCAACCCCTTTTACTGATCCCGGAAAAGGGCTATATAGCCCGGGTAAAGGGTCTTGCAATACTCCCCCTCTTCAAAACTGAAAGCCGGCTGATGCCCTTAACGCACAAGTTCGTGCGGCTTGATCGTTTAGCCGTCCCAGCTTAATGAATGTTGCAAATGCGCTTTAAGAGAGAGGAAAAGCAGGTATTTCGAATTATCTTTCTCTCTCACTCTTTATCCCCACTAGGGAGTTAGTAGTGACATTTTTCAACCTCGCGTATAACGTAGAAAATAATACATATGTTATAAAGGATTCATGCGATTTTTTTTTTCACGCGGATTCCATTTCACTCAAAATGCGTGAAAATTGTAGAGAGGTATCCACTCGATGAGAGGTTGGGTCATTGTCAACGTTGGCAACGTGTAATGGAAATACCATTCTCGATTTTATCGAGTGGATTTCCATCATCGTATGCTACATCATTCCATTTCACTGATATTGCAAGCTTTGATTTGGTTTTTTTTTTCATTTCGAGTGGCACATACGTTACTTTCAGGATTAGAAGTGCGATTGTAACATTACGTAAAACGAGAGTATATAGTCTATAGACATTGTGTATTTTATTTTTGATATCCTTGCATTTGAAAGCTTTGATCGACACACAATATTGTTTTACGGTTTTATTTTACAAGACGTATGAAATGTGCGAAATTCATTTTATTGTTAAATGTTGACTTTTTAAAAAAGAAAAAAAATAACAATTTTCATACGATTTCAACAGCAAAACTTATACTCTATCAGTAAGATAAATTTACATTTAAGACATTAACGATACAACGAATCCACTGCATATATAATAACAATACCAAAACTTGACGCATAAAACGCGATAAAATTCCATCAAAATTTACGACAGGCATAATATACTCCCATCATATCCAGAGACCGTAGTCAGGTGTATCACGGTTAATTCACTGAAAGAGTAAGTATAAGTACGCACATGCGTATACATACACATATCTATAGGTAGTACACGTTTAGATTATAATGAACCACAGACATAAAGCTCTATACTCCTATAAAATATCCTCCCTACTACTACTACTACTACGTGTTGTAGCACACGTATAGTTTAATAGCCACACGACGACGACGACATAGTCCAAAGA
Organism: Leptomastidea abnormis; assembly: GCA_030522805.1. Lineage (NCBI taxonomy): Eukaryota > Metazoa > Arthropoda > Insecta > Hymenoptera > Encyrtidae > Leptomastidea > Leptomastidea abnormis. The sequence continues at coordinate 22,600 of JAPYZE010001026.1, forward strand.
GTCCGATGGCAATAAATAAAGATTATCACATTACATTCAATTAAATGTTTAACAATGGAAGCCCAGCAAAAGCCTTTACTATCATCCATACGGTAGTAGCAGCAGCAGCAACGATTGAATTACACATCTATGAAGCGCCGATGTCATGATTAATGCTCAACGCGCTTATATGTATAGCTACCTTCTCCACCTCTTCATATCCTCCTTTTCCTATCTTCTCTCGTCGTTGTCGTCGTCGTAGTCGTCGTTTTATTAGCCGTTGCTGCCGTCGCTGTCTCGTATATAGAAGCGAATTGAGCCCCGTGCACGCGTACACACACGTGCCACAAAACCCCGTGTATGTATATATAAGTACGATATCTCTCGCTGCCGAGCCACGAGTGCAGACGGTGAATAACAAGCGACTATACACTCAGCCTAGGCTTGGCTAAAGTTCGCGCATGGCTTAAATCGCTCGCTTGCTTTTCACCTCCACCTCTATAGCTGAAGCTTCATTATGGCTCCCCCTTCCTTTTCTTCCTTCTTGTACCAACCCCGACAGCTTAGCAAACTCACCAGCTAGTATTACTTTTTTTTTATTACGTTAGTAGGGTGTTCTCTTTTCGTATGTGAGAGAGAAAAAACAAACTAACGCTCGAGATAAAAATGAAGTGTGTGTGTTACACGCATGATAAATTTAAGTATCGATGCTTGGTATGTGGACAATGTGTCGTTTTATATATACGTACTGGATTGGAATCTACTTTTTCAGTAAGACTCTTGGAGATGAAAAAGTCAATGAGGCGAGAATTCTATGGTATATCAGCTGTCCACGCGAAAGACCAGACTCTCATCTCAGCGTTTGCTTCTTTTTTACTATACGTGACGTTGCGGCGATGTCGTTATTTCATGTGCGTAATCTTCACTGAATGAAAACAGTGTTGCTGCGTCGAGTATAAGTGTGCACAGTATAGTTATTAATTTGTTTTTATTCGTTAAAAAAAATTAATATTTCCAAGAAATAACAGATATATAGTATATCATTGCATTAATTCATTATAATTTTCATTGTTAATCAATGATAATACGTTAAATATTTAACTTTAGAAGCAAGTTGATAAAAATATAAAAGATAAATTCTCTTAGCCAAGTAGAAACTTCTCGTATATAGGATATAGCATTTAAAGACCCGAGAATCTTCTATACGTCGTTTATCTTATCGCTGTGTTTTAAAGCTTTTACTTAAAAGACGTTCTATTTATATATACATATAAGTATATAACGCTGTAGTATATGGATTCTTAGTAATTAGAATCTTTATAAAAACAGTAGCAACCAAACGCCAGTACACATATAGATACAGTTTATACAAATTATGATACTTTTGCATATAAAAGCCTGACTCTTTGATAAGATTACTTATTTTTATCAATATATACTCGAGATATATATAACTCCCTCTTTGAATATACATTATGATCATCGTATTAAAGATGTGTATGGAGAATCGAATAGTTATTCTAACAACACCTCTGAGCTCGCATTATCCGAAATTACTCCAGAATCGAGAAGTGAATAGAGTTGCAACAGAATATAATCTCTGAAAGACACAGTAGTATTGTTTAACAAAAGCTCCATTTCATCGAGAGACGAAGAATTTGCTCTAGCTCTCTTTTTTTTTTCAACGAACGTCGCCCAAGAGAAATCACTAGATGAAAAAAGCAAGATATGTATATATATATAAACGATGGAACGTTCGATGTGAACATAAGACGCGTGACGAAATAAATATTTTCTCACAGATCGCCATAATATGAAAATGTACTCTGTGTGCAATAATATAAAGTCTTAAGCCTTTACTGCTCCATCGTGTTTTTTTTTCTAATCCCCTGTACGTTTTATAAAAGCGAGCGCGAGCTTGCTCAATATATAAGAGATATCTTGATTATATGGTTGTACCAATCCCTATAGTGCATAGGTCGCGATATGGAGCTGAGCTCTAAGAAATTATGCATTCAATTGTAATACCGATTTTGATCGCATCTCGCAGCAGTGGCGTCTCTTGGTAACTGTAAGGAATAGACTTTGAGACACTTTTCTCTGAATAGCTTGAAGCAAAATCGAAGCTCTTACTTTCTTTTTTCATTATTTGTATCGTACTGGGCTTTAACAGATAAAATTATTGTACTTTATTAATTTTTTAAAATTTTATATCAACTGACACAACAAACAACTTTAGTTAAATAATTTATTTTTATTTTAAAAATTTTTATCAAAAAGTTTTCATACGATTGAATAACTTGTCAAATTTATCATAATCCCCGAGAAACAAGCACTAGATTCCTCATTAAAATTTTCAAAAATACATCTGTGTTGCATCACTTGACGCAGTCAAGTTAACAGAAGTGACAAAGTTTCTCATGTAGCGCAACTACCTGTATGCCACACTACTATCAAAAACATACCAAATTATTCATCCAGCCTCAAGCTTAAGCTTCTCTCTCTCTCTCTCTCTCTCTCTCTCAACTCTCCCCTTTACCCTTATAACAAACTGCAACGTCAGCGGTAGGGTAAAGCAGTTTCGCAGCCCCATTACGTCGTCAATGCCTCCGTAGGCTAGAAATTCTCAATTTCGAAAGCGAACGCAGCCGGTGGTAGTCCCGTTTACTCTCTCTCTCTTTCTCTCTCTCTCTCTCTCTCTCTCCTCGTCACCTCGGCATTGGAGGGGCACGTGTCCATGGCACACGCTCAACGTGTGTACTCGCGCGTTGATGGCTGCAGCAGCAGCAGCAGCAGTAGCAGCAGTAGCAGTAGTACAACCCTCGGTGCAATTTCGTCGAGCGCCCTCGGGGCCGTTAATGCTGTAGCCACGGCGGGTGGCTGCTGCAAGTAGACAGGGGCATGTTCTCTCTCTCTCTCTCTCTCTCTCTCTCTGCTCTGGAAGGGCAGATATACAAGCACACGTGTGTGCAGGAGAGCGATGCAGTATATAGGGGGGGAAGGTATAGGAGCTGAAATATGTTAGCGCGAATGATGCGGTTCGGCCTGCTGAGTTACGAGAGAAAAATTAGGAGGTCGAGTCTAGCACTCGAGGTACTCCTTCCATGTATGTGTGCCCTGTTATTGCTTACACCCCGGGGGTATGACGAATCAGATGCCACCATATACACTGATGTTACTCTTCTCTATCTCTCTCTCTTCCGTACAAGTACCTCATACGACTTTTGCTGTTGGTGAAATTAGAGTCGTGGCAGTGTATATCAACGTGCTAGAAGAGCCTAAATTTCGCATAGGCCGAACTTAATAAAAGATACGCTTGGGAGTAATATAGGGGTCACACTGTATTATCTTTTTTTTTTTTGTTCCTTCTTCTTTTTTTTATGGTTTGATAGAGATCTGTTATTGTTAGACACAATATGGATGAAAGCTATTTGTCTTTGTGAATGATGCGCATTTGTAAAAGCTTTTCGAGTAATACATATTTTAAGAGCTTTTTTTAAATGAAAGATAAAATGTACTAATATTATTCAAATGTAATTTATAAAAAAGGAGAAAATTAAAAATGTTTTGTTATTCCAATGATACGATGTTAATTATCTTAACGCTTTTCCTCTATATAACCATTTCATTATAAATTGATGCATTTGATATTTTCAGAATAAGATAATTTATCATTGAAGAGAAACATATGCATAAAAATTGCAAGAGCGAATGTGAACCAACAACAATTATTTTAAATTAAATATTACAACCCACATACATATTTATAAAATTTTACCAGACTCCGTTTGAAATTTTCCGTCAGCCAAATATAGCGAGGATAATGTGACTTACCTGTAACATAAAAAATAAAAAATCATTAGTCATACATGACAAATACATCATATAATAATATTATTAATATTAAAATCACGATAAATAATTAAATCGTACAAAAAATTAAAATTCAAACGTGCAGAGATATACAAAGTCATTTTCAAAAATTCATTCAATTTCAAATCCCGTCAAGCGCAAGATTTCTGGCCGAAGATATTTAATTAAAATTCATTTCATCCAGCAGCTCGCTCGAGTTATAATTCGTTTCAATGCGTAATATGTACCGGAGGTAGCAACAAACACACAGTCAGAATTCCGAAAATTCATCAAAATCCAAACGTCTGAAATATATACGCTGGCCACTACAACTGCACTACTACTGCAGTGTTATTTAAACGCACATCCTTTGAAACGCATAAAAGAGAAATATACCTATATACTATAAAAGGGGGCGTGTAATCCAAGCGCGAAAATTTCGCGCTCTCGCAATAAGCTGTACACGATGGAGACTCTAAAACACGAGTAGCAAACGATAAAGCCAGCGACAACGCCCTGAGACGAAGAGGAGTGTATATTGGATCCCAAAAAAAACTCCTTTTTTCAAAAGTATAATTTTGGCAAGTATGAGTAAAAATCCATTTTCATTTACAATAGAATCTAGATATTATTTTCATAT
>JAPYZE010001027.1:0-27046 GCA_030522805.1 Leptomastidea abnormis
TATATATATATATATATATATACGAATGTACATGCGCGTAGCAACTAACAGCTGTTTTCAAACATCTGCGTCGCGCTAAGACGGCTAAATAATGCAGAGTCTAGTTCAACTGTGTGATAAATGTAGATTGCTTTTGCTTAACTTCTATATGCGCTCTTATTAGTATCGCATTCAACTCTAACTCGCTAAAATATTATATTATAAGAGCCAAAGCGCATTAGCTCGCCCAAGGTTTTGACTTCACGTTTATAATACTCCCAATTATTAATTATATTCAACTTTAAATTGATGATAGTAGTTCAAACAAACGATCGCATAAAATCTGCAGTAATTTTTACACGAACATAAAAATTAAGAACTAAAAATTTGAGCAAATAACAAAAGTCTAAAAATAGAAAAATGAAAAATGGATAATATCGCGTCCTTGGACAAATAAAATCTACAGTATATAGGGGAACAGTGTGTGTGTATATAAAAATCGTAGTTTCAGGCGGACCACCATGCACATGAAAATTCGTGCCAGCAGCAGCAACAGCAGCAGTAGTTGCAGTATATAGTATATACAGTAGACGAGAGCATTTTAATCGTTGAATCGAAGCTATAGTATAGCTAGTATAGCTTGCACGACTTCCGTACAGCTTTTGCGCTTGCGCAGGTTATATGTACGTGCGTACATGTATATATACCAACAACTCTTCGCTCGGTCAGTCGTTAAATTGTTACAACAGTTACGCTGCTACTGGCTATTATTTGTGTTTCTCGCTGGCAGAGCGCGTACATTCATATATTTTTGCCTTGCGCTCGCACAGCACTACGTCGACCGTTATAAATTCCATCAATATTTATTTTTATTATTTGCGAGAGCAAGCAAGCAAGAGAGAGAGAGAGAGAGAGAAAAAGCATAACGCGTAAACCATGTCCATCTCTCAGATTCCTCTTCTATAAATTCCCCCCCCCCCCCCCCATTTTTTTCGTATTGTTAGTTTTTCTCATGACTTTTTTTTTATAAATCCAATTGACGAGGCGGTAAACAATACACAGCCCTTGCTTATCAGAGCACCTTATACGATTCTCGGTAACGTTGCAAAATGTATTTTCCCGCGCTAGCGTGAACGGGAAGAAGGAAACACGGGCTGCCGAAGTTACTGGGCATATAGTAAACTGCAGTTAAAAGACTACTATAATACTGCGTGCAGCTCGAGTCCACGGAGTAGGCGAGGCATTATAAGCGCGATTACAATTGAGGAAGCGTAAATAATTTTTCCATTCCGGTCTTGTAATTCATTAATTCTTAACGCACACACACGCGTCCGTTCTCTCGCTCTTCTTATGTTCTTATTCTTCTGCGCGCCTTAATCACGATATATGTAAGTGTAAGTATATAAAGCACCTGCTGCTAATATTTCTCTTCGCAGACTGATTTTACCAGCTGTCCGTTCCACGGACAAAGTATAGTAGAACATTATATGGTTGGCGTTTCGCGAAAGACTGGAGTTTTTCCATTTTTGTACAGTTTGGTAAAAGAAGCGGTTATGTCTAGCGATCAGTCGCACCCTGTAACCCATCAAATTTTTCACGACGGTGTAAACCGTTGGAAATATCGAAGCAGAAGGGCTGAAAAGTAGTGTAAACCTATACATGCGCATATAGCACGCGAGTGGAAAAATCGAAGCAGTATAGCTACTTCAAGCTCGACGAGACATATCTATACCTGCGTCCTTACGACGGTTATTGCTCACACGCATAGGGTCGAGCTTAAGGTTCATTTTCCGGTTCGTTACGAGGCCTCGACGACGACGACGACGAAGTCGACGCTGTCGTTCTTCATGAGTAACATAACTTGCTGCACATAGGGATGTATACATGTATATATGTATATAGTGTGGCACTGCACGGTTTTCCCCTCGTCCTCTCGTTATATGCGCCCGGCTTCCCCTTTATATATAGGCACACCAGAAGGTAAACCGTCGCTAGCCGGGGGTATCGACCCTCTCTCATGAACATGTGTGTGTGTGTGTGTCTGTGTACGTGTCGGTGGCCCCCAACACCCGGAAATAGTCCCCTGCAGTACACACAAACCTGGAAAATCAATAGCTATATATTTTTGTACATTTTTTTCTTTTTCATTTTTTCTCTTACTTTAATATTCTCTGATCCTGATGCAACTATTACTACTACTACTATTGCATGCATATTTAATATTCATCCATATGTATTTCTGATACACCTTTGATTGCCCAACTTTCCACTGCTCTCATATTTTTCGAACTAAGTTCATTTATGGCTGATTATCTCATGAGCAGAGTACGAGATTTTCGATGAGTTCGATAATATTACGGTTATATAGCAAGAGATGTATTATATATACCCAAGGCAAACTTTAACTTGTGAAAAAAGAAAAAAAAATTGTAAACGAACGGTTATATGGGGAAAAAAAAGTAGGTAAACAGAAGAGAAATGAGCGATAGACTTTTCGTACATGGAATATTGAGAAAGTTCTCTTTACATACACTCAGGTATTTGCAAAGTGGTCGAGAAGAGAAGGGAATGAGAGAGGAAGCAATATATGGTGTTTCCACTCTATCTTCTCTCTCAGCAGCAGATTCCTGCCAAGCACTAACTGGCAAATGCACTGTCTAACGAGCTTATTGACGAGAGTTATGTAGTTTGACGCCAGCCGAATTTCGCTTTATATGTATGTATACCCCCATAGTTGCTGCTGCTGCTGCTGGATGGCTGGTTGGCCCTGCTTCAATACGCTTTCGTACATATACGCTAGATAGTGTGTAGTTAGAGCGTATATGGCTGCAGTGTTCTCTGTGTTTGTATGTGTGTGCGGGTTTTGTTGAACAGTATAGATGTATATATAGTATACGGAGAGGAGGGTGTATAACGACGACGACGACACTGAAGCGCTGCTGCGGCTTATGGAGAGCTTCATTGGCGATTGGCACATTGTCGCTGCTGCCTTGCGTATAAATTGGATTCCTCCCTCTTGCCGAGAGAGTGAGAGAGATGGAGAAAGCCGTTCCATTGGTTGGTCCAGCTTATATATACATACTCTGAACGACCGGACGAACAGAGATGGATGGCTGCTGGTAACAACAAAGACCAAGAGAAATGTGTAGGAGGAGGAGGCTGCAGCATAGTTCCGCGGGCGAAATTGTAGTACACACTACCGAAACGCACTGTCGGGCTTTACATATGTGTACGTCGCGATAAACGGACGTGCGTCCGCCCTTTCTTTTTACTCATCATACTCCTTTATATATCTGGCTCTTTTTTTTCGCTTAAAACAAAACTGCGAGAGCTTGTCCGGACCAATCCGATGATAATACATAATGAGGATGCATCTTCGTGCGGAGGATTGGAGCTTGGATGGAAATTTACTTTCCCGGAATTGAGTGTTGAAAGAAGAGTTAGGCTGGACCGCGGGCGGTTATGAATATTCCTTTGCGAAAGTCAAATTAAAAATTAAAGCGGTTGTTACTGCCAAGAAAAGGAAGAAGAAGATCGTCTCTCGACAGCACAGGAAGACACGTATATAAGCAGTGGAAAAATTGATTTCGCCACGGTGGCGGTGTATTAATGTTAATTTAAGGTATATTAAAAAAAAAAAAAAAAATATATATATGCAGCGAGACAGGGTAATTTGCTCTTTCTCTCGTGTGTCTGAATCGCAAAAGAAAGTGAGCGTATAGATTACGATGATCGACAAAGACGGTGCGTGTGCACACACGTACTTATCGTCCGCCTGATAAACAATGGCTCAGAGAAAAGATGCGTCCATGAGCGTCTTAACCACGGGAAGTCTCTGTGTGAGGGATAATATATATGCGCGGTTTGCATTGGGAACCGGTTAACGCGTGAGTGTCAATAAGCGGGACCGATTTTCCCAGAAGGAACCAGCAGGCGCCGAAATTGCAGCGCGATATATAAGTACCAGGTTGCGGTCACATAGCAAGTTTCTTCCTTATGGAAAGCCCCCCAGTATACATGTGCGGTCCAATAAATGCTATGTACAACATATATAAATGTGCTCAACGAAAAGTTGAGAGAGAAAGAAAAAGAGCTGCTGCAAGCTTAAGCCAAGAAACAGCATCTTGTCATTTCTTTTTTTTTCAATTAGCATAAACGAGAAGCGAGTACGCGCTCGGTATTACTAATTAATTTGTACGCGTCTTCTACTTTATCTTGCTTGCAGTAGCCGCTGTAGCAGCAGCAATACAGAGAAGCTCCTCCACGAAGCGGAGGATCGAAAAATTGGACTCTTCCTTATTCGGGCGCGTCCGGGCTCTTGGAAAGAGAAAGAGTAGAGCTGCGCATACGTCGAGGAGGTCCGAGAGTAGCATCGAGAATATATCGAGTGGATCCGCTTTCGCGACCAAGTACCTCCGTCCGCTCTTGTTATGCAAAAGATTATTTGTTGGCTGGGTTTGAGAGAGGAGGAGGAGGAGGAGGAGGAGATGGAGAAAAGAAAAAAAATTGCCTCGGATCGAGTTTGTTGTAACGATTTATACATATCGGCCAAAGATCGAGCGAGTAAGAGATGCGCGTGCGCTCACGGCTGGCTCTTTTTTTTTTGTCGGGAGTCGTTGTGTGAGCACGAGCTGGAGGATGAAAAAGAAAAAAAAAGTAATCGAGACGAATTACGGGGATATCGCGCTTTAATTTACAGGCCAGACTCACGCGACAAATGTCCACGCGAGACGCGTAAAGCGTGTAGGACAGCGTGTGTTGCGAGCCCCCGTCGACGAAAGAGAAATCGGCGGGTTTTAAAAATCAATCGGCGTGCGGGCTTGAATTGATCGCTCCAAGAGGTGAGAGGGGAAAACAGACAAGAGTTTTCGGCGAAGCAACTAAAACAAAAAAAGAAAAAGAATAAAAAAAAACAAGCGATATGCTGCCGCTACCCGTTTTACACGATCTCAAGCCCTTTATGGAATGAATTCGACAAATTTTGATCGATTCCACAATTTGGTGTATGTGTGTAAGTATATATAAATGTGAGTACATACATGTATTTGTGTCGAACGATTTTCCAACGGGGGCCTCACGTGGCGAGCAAGCACAGCAAGAAATTTATTGCGCCTCGAAAGACGAGTCGATTTTCAGCGGGTTCTCGTGTAGCTGCTTTTAAGCTCTTCCTCTTCAACCTCATCCTCCTCCTCCTTCTTTTCACTTACACGCGAGAGTGAGAAAGAGAGAGCAAACTCGGTCTCGGAAATGCGAGCAAAAAAAGTGTGTCGACTCGCAAATAAATTAGAGCGTAACTTCCCCGTCAAATGTTAAGGAAAAAATATCGAAGCCACTGGCTTCTTTCAACAGCAACTCAAAATTTATGAGTTCGCGGTCGAAAATTTTCCAGATAACGTCAAAAATGCTCCTCGTTAGCGATATATTTTTATCAAGCGGATGACTCCAGAGTGCTTGGATGGTTCAAATAAAATTTTGAGTGGGGTAGGTTTGAAAGTGGACGCCATGGCAACGAGATCACATCGAATTTCCCATGCGCATATACACCTAGACACACACACACGCACATATTATGTGACTAGGCGCGCACACAGTCGGTCTGATTAATTACTGCAACTCGACGTGATCAGCCTCGACATATCCAATCACCGCAAGTGTATTTAACCCCTGCATGCATAGATCGATCAATCTAGTGCTTGCACATATATATCTCTCTCTCACTCTCTCGTACACATATAATAGTAGTGTATGTGTATGGACTTGTAACGCGTGCGTCTATATACAATTTCACGAAAATCGAAATATTATGATAATCAGAGAGAGAGAGAGAGAGAGAGAGAGAGAGGTGGAATTCGCATATAGGTATATATACTACTGACTTGGCTCGTGCTAATAATACACAGTTAGTGTACACTAATTAGGTCCACATGGGACATTGAGAGTGTATAAACTTGCATAAGCACTATGCGAAATACATGAGCTAACAGAGGAAAACAATATATCCATTGCATATATCCTATGCTTTATTTGATACTTTTTCATATTTTTGAATTTTTACAATTTTTGCTCTTCTCAAATTTTTTTTTTTTTCAAGAATGCGCATTATCAATATTTGAAGTAAAGTTTTGAAAGAAAGTTTGTCGGGTATACAATAGTTGAAAGCTGTTGCCGACGTGTTTCTGACCTGAAAACTTTTTCATGTATGTAACTTTATATACTTATGGGGTATATAGGTATAAAATGTGACGATATAAGTTTGGATTTATACTTTACCTCTCGGCTTTTACTGTATCGTTACTTTTCTCTCATAGCAGCAGCAACTGAAAAACTTATTTTATTTTCTTTAAATCGAACTCTCTTTTGTTCCGACATAAAATACACTATAATACGGAGCATCGCTGACATTTGTCGTCGAAACAATTATTCAAACAAGTACTTGAAAAAAAAAAAAAGATACAAAAGAAAAGTACTTAAAAGATTGTCGAAAGGTAACAGCAACAATAACAACAACAACAACAACAACAAGCGAAAGTTTCCATTAGAGGTCCGCCTTTGCAAAGGACAAGAACAAACTTTTTACAAATACAGGTCGAAAAGAGAGCGTCAGACAGGCAAAATTGTCTTGATGCAACGATTTTTCTCTACTTCCCGGCACTTGAAAAAAAAGTCTCCTCTGAGGCGCGTTAAGTTTCATCGTCCTTTCACCCGTCTATTTTTTTTTCTTTTTTTAACTTTCAAAGCTCTTAACGCGCTGGGTCGCGACCTCCGGTGTAGCGGTCGGAGCTTTAAATGAAAATTCCAGGCGCGTCCTTCTCATTACAGGATTTTCCCCAGAATTTTCGACTCCTCTCCAGATGTAGCACACGTGCGAGAGCAGAATATAGTATATAGCCCAGTAGCAACGTATCATAGAAACGAACTCTATCAAATGAACTTGTTCTTTTTCCAGAGCTTGTTGAAGAAACGCTTAAAAAGAAGCAGCCGATAGTTTGCTTGGTCAACACTAGCACACTTGAGTCTCGATTGAATTTTATTTGGATTTCGTCATGAGATGTGATGCACTTTTTAAATATTGATTTTTTCTATTTGATTATTTTTATTTTAACACTTTTTAGATTTCTAGTATATTTTAAGAACGTTACAGTACACACCCCAGTAAAATAATATAATCCCATCAATCATATAGGTTTTTAATTTACTCGAAATATAAATAGGATAAAAATTGTTAAAGAGTATTGTCATTGTCCATATACGAGTTGGATATAGGACAGAAATAAGAAGCGTCATAGCATAATAATATATCTATACGTGTACATGTATAGTCGAGATGGAATTGCAAATGGAGGCTGTCCCTAAATAGTCGTAGCACCAGTAGCAACTTTATTGCTTTATCGGTCGTTGGCATTGTCTGTAACTCTCGGCCCTAGTAACGGCCGGGGCAGGGATTCCCCTTTCAACGGTGGTGTGTTCGTATCTCTGTGCAAGGCTCGATAAAGCACATCGCCCTCTCCCGATGCGACAACGACAACGACTACGATGACGACGTCGACGGTGGCGGCGTCCAAGCCATTTCGATCCGCGCGAGCGCAGCTGACGTTTGCGACATCGCGGCGATCCGTCCCTCGGTATTATAGCCAAGCCCCTTTAGCCTCGCCTGGGAATATCGTCCAGGCCTGCTCCGTCCAACTAGCGCACAGGCTCCCCGTTGCTACTGCTACTCCGCGTCTTCAACGATGCGCTTTCGACCGCATTTTTTTCCTCCCCGTGGAGAAGCATATCGCGCAACACACGGGTCCTGCCATATCTATTCTTGATATTGATCCTCGGCGATCGAGGTGGTCATAGGATCGGATCGTCGACAAGGTGTTCACGCTTGGAAATAACACGAGCTAGCAGGCTATCGTTTTATGCGTGGGGCTACGCCCCGGGATCAACTAGGCCTCCGAGGGGACGCGAGAGCTACTTTGCGCTGGAATAGATGCAGTCAGAATTGATCCCTGGAGCTTTTGCCGCTGCTTCCTCTGAAAGACATCGTCTTCCCTTTCCTCTATCTGCTCTCCTCTCTCTCTCTCTCTCTCTCTCTCTCTCTCTCTCTCTCTCTCTTCTCGTTCTCGAAGGAAAAAGTAGTTTCGCGAAAACTCGAGGAAAGTCAAACGAGAAACGCCAGCCAACTTCTCTCTTTGCATGATTTTTTCCTTCGCTCCTGCTGCCGAGGTAATTGAAGTAGCTTTCACGATTACCCTAGTCTTTTGGAGCTTCTCTCTCTTTTTTTTCTTCTTATATCCAGCTCTTTCCGTTTCTACCCTGCTTTACCAAAACTTTCTTCTTCTTCTTCTTCTTCTTCTTCTCAAAGTTTCCAAGTTTTATGTATCTATACGTGCATTGTAACAAATTTAACCAACTATTGCAGCTAAAGTTTTACGGGAAGCATCGCTTTAGCTGAATTTCAAAGAATAAAAATGGGTCTAGTATATAAAAAAAAAAAAAATAAATAAAGTTTATACTTTGAATCTCGAGTTATTGACTCACCGAATATCAGTGGACATCCAGAACTTATAATAAAGCTATATACACTGTATCGACACGAGTTTTACTGTATACACGTGACAATATTTCCGAGTGCAAACAAAATCGGGAGTATATGCATAATAATCAGCTCGTTTATATATATATGGTCGTCCGTGGGATGTCATACCCATCGCGTTCTCATCTAAAAAAGTCAGTATATATACCCAGCCGTATCAATCTACAATTAGATTGGAATATTTTTGCTGGTTATTATCGACTCGCTCCTGCATGGTTGATATTTATTTTTATCATCTATATAGCTCTTCTTCTATTTTATAACTAAATCACATACGGGAATACTGGGATATCGAGTTAAATCCAATAATTTTTTTACCACTACGAAAACAAGTATCAGACGCATATCTCAACACGAAAAAGTTGCACAGTAAAATGCGCCTGTGAATGCGTAGGAAAAATGAAAGGATGAGATATTAGTGGAATGAGATTCTCGGGCTGGTGCGGCGCAACGGTTAATAAAAGTAGAGTAGTATTATGCGAACGTGAAAAATCAAAAGGGGATTAAATGATGAGGGGTATAGAGCAAAAGAGATGGAAGATGGTATGTATACCTTTGGCACCGGACTATTCGGACCCCCCCCCCCCCTTCTTCCTTCCCCGATTCGTGCCAATGAACTTTTCCATTTATATGCTACCGTCGATTTTGGACACGTGTATTTTTATACTTGTGTATGTATATGTGTATGTGTTTGATGCGTGCACGAATCTTTCTATAGAAAATTACCTACACATGTAGAGCCTGCATTTGTCTCTCTCCCCTCGTTTCGTCTGTCGAATGCAATTCAAATTAATCCTCGATGCGACAAACCAATTCGTCGCTTCCAGAATTTCTATACTCTTTATGTTTGATCATTTAAAATAGTATAAAAGAGAAATATACTTTTAATTGGCTTAATTTTTTTTTTTTTTTTACTTTTTTTATATTCCTATTTTCAATTTATAATCACAAACTGTGTGCTATTATCGATTTCTCAAATATTCTTTAGCAAAATAATGAAAATGTTTATCTAAAAAGCATTTTTATCTTTTGCAACTCGACTTCGATATATATATAATCAGAGTCAATATTATAAAATAACTTGAGAATAATCCATTGGAAAATAAGAGATAAAATAAAGGCGATGGCATATACACAGAAAGAGAAAGAGAGAGACTAAGTGAAAATCAATGTAAGTTTAAATATTTGAGCCCGCAAATCGTATCACTCAAGAGCAATATATAAGATGAATCCAAGCGCAGATGAGACATAGAGAGAGAGAGAGAGAGAGAGAGAGAGGTGAAGAGGAGAGTGAACGCATGTTGCCAGGGCCCTCAGAAGCATATAGATAGATCCATTGTAGCAAGAGACGACAATGGCATACTTGGCAAAGGGTATATGATAGTATATGAGAAGAGAGCGAAGCAAAGACAGAGCCCTTTATTGCACCGTGTGTATGTGACTTGTAGACACAACCTCTGTATAAATATACTTGCTGATGCGTCTTCCGCTCTCTCTCTCTCTCTCTCGCTCGGCTTCCTCCAAAGTGTATATAATAACCAGCCCTGCAAGTGCATATGCGAGTACCCAACTCACCTTTTTTTCCCCCTTCATGGCTTTCTCCGACTTTTCTTTGCTCACCACGCTCTGACTCTTTTGCAGTTTCTCTCTCTCTGTGTTCCGTATAAAAATGATTATACTTTTATACATTTTTTTTTCTTTATTTTTACTGATCTGTCTTGACTCGTCATACTTTAATTTTTTTTTTTTCAATCTAATTTATTTTTTTTTTAAGATATATATAATCTTCAATTTTTTATTAAAATTTATTATTTTTTACAACTGATCTTCCAGAGCTGATTTATTTTTAACCCCATTAATCTGGACTTGAGAAAAAGACAAATCAAGCAAATAAAATTTTTTCGTAACGTATAGAAGTTTTAAGTTTTAAGGAGTAAATAATGAATAAGGTGGTAAGGTATATATACCTATACATACGCGTATGTACCTATAGTACGCGGAAAGTTCATTAAAGGAAAGGATAAAAAGTATTAAGCTAACAAGCGGTGTGTCCCAGACTCGCCTCGTATAGAACCCATAACGGCAACGACTATACGACGACGCAGTTTACAAGCCGCTCTCAATTAACACGGCATCGAACGGCTCTGCTAATTTATTCCGATAATTTATCCCACTTGAGAGTTAGGAGACTGTGTGTGTGTGCGTGTGTGTGTGTGTGTGTGTGTGTGTGTGTGTGTGTGTGTGTGTGTATTTGTGTGCGTGTAACCTAGCTGTGTTGTTGGAGCAGAAAACGCAGCAGCATTACAACTGCCTGCAGACTTGCTACTTTTGGCGGTAGTATGGTACTATATATACTATGTAGTGGTAAGTCGCGCAACCGGCAATCCAGGCTGCTGACAACGCAACCTCGCGCCCTGGCCTTACCCCCCTTTTTCGCGACTTTGTTTTACAAGGAAAAAGAGAGAGGTTGAGATAGAAATAGTAGGGAAGAGAGAGAGAAAAGAAAAAATTGGATGTAAGGGCCGAGATTTGTCTGCAATTATACGTTGCATTTCGAGACCGTCGACTGTTATTAGCCACGGCGAATTCAGTCTCTCTCTCTCTCTCTCTCTCTCTCTCTCTCTCTTTCTTTCTTGCCAGGGGAGCGGCTTACGCAAGAATTATGTCGCTGAGCGGGAAGATTAGAAAATTAGACACGAAGATTGAAATTTGAGACTACTCCAACAGTTCTCTCTTTACTCGACTTGCTCATTACTCGCGGCAGCAGCGCGCTTGTGCTAATTTTCCAGCCTTCAAAAAATTCTTACAACAATAATCCAATAGTAATTAAAATATCAAAATACACATATGTAGGTACATACGTAAAAATCATGTATATTCTGATAAAAAATAATAATAATAATTAATACATTACAATAACAGAAAAATATTTTAGTATATAGGTACAATATAACATATATAGATATGTTAGCGTATATATTTAAGATACGTAATCGCCCAAGTAGGTCTCTAGCGTAATAAGCACGTTTTCTCCCTACGAGCACAATCAAGCAAGCTCACTTTTAGCCAGCACATAGCGAGAGAGAGAGAGAGAGAGAGAGAGAGAGCGAATAGAAATAAGATTTGCCGAGAATGGAAAAGCGATGGAAATAGACAGATTATAGCTTATATGTAGTAGCAGCAGCAACAACTCGTCGTTGTAGTATAAGACCGACCTGCGGTCACTTCCAATTCAGCTCAATTTGTCGAAGCAAGCGGTCAAAAGAGGGACAGCAATATATACACACACACACACACGTTCTATTCAGTCCTTCTTCTGGATGGCTCGTACATGTGGCAAAGAGAAGTACGCCACCCGTATTTTTCTTTCTCTCTCTATCTCTCTTTCAGCAGTGGACCCGCGTTCACGTTCCCTTCGAAAACCGATATGCAGTCTCCCCATCCCTCCTTGTGCCTGCCTGTAGCCTGCAACATGTCTATAATTTTATCTCGACTCTTTTTCTCTTTTCATTCTTTATTTATTCTTCCATCTTTATACCATCTTCGGTTTGTTTGCTTGGTTCCAGTCTCTTCTCTCTTACTCTCTCTTACTCTCTCTCTCTCTCTCTCTCTCTCTCTCTCGATGTTTGAGCTTGTTATACAATAGCTGATGGAGACGTTGTGTAGGCTGGCTTTATGTAATTGTTTCAATTTCCGACACTCGTAACTCTTGTGAAATACCTATATATGTACGTATACACACATACATATATAGTTTCGGGCTTGCTCGCGCGAAATCGGGTGCTTTACATACAGCAAGAGAGATAAGATATCGCGCGCACAAACGTACTACATATATATACACACTGGACGTGATCGAGAAAGAGGAGAGAAATCTGGAGCAGAGAGATGTTTTCTTGCTTTCGTCCGATCCGCTACTTCGAAAATTTATACGTTTCTGCTATAGGTATACATATGTAAGGCTCAACCGAGAGCGAGAACTATAGGTACATATACGATTCACGAGAAATCTCGTCCATCCGAATTAAGACGAGCAGGATAATCCACGACTGGCCTCCCGATCCCTCGAGTAGCGTTTCAACAAAACGCAAGAGCTTCGTTAACTTATCACCTACATTTTTTAAATCAACTCTATCTTACCTACTTGAAATTTTTTTTCTCTTTTTTCTCTCTCTCTCTCTCTCTTCCTCTTCAGCTTAACAAAAAGCCGAAAGCTCTGCTTTCCTATGAATAAGCGATAGAATATTTTTTTCAAAAGCTCGTCGAGCCTTATATTTCTATCCTGCTTTGGTCGTACTTAGTACTCCTTTGCCTTCTCTCTTTCTCTTTTTATCTTCTCTCTCTCTCTCTTTCTTTCTTTTTCCATCTTCTGTGCGGTAATGCAGGCAACGAGGTATTCAAATATTTAAAGACGAAAATACGGAGAAGGCAGCGGTGTGCATGAATTATGCATAAGACGTTCGGTCGACCCTCTCTCTCTCTCTCTCACTCTCGGTTCATCGTCGTCGTCGTCGTCATCGTCTTCGTTGATACCTCCCGGCAGGCATAATATCTTGCGTGTTTTTCCCTCCAGCTCTTGGAACGCGTGTCTCCACGTTAGTATTGGCCTGTCCTTCCTATCCTTTCTTTCTCTTTCAAGCTGCTGCTGTTGCTTGCTGCTTGCTTGCTCGCCACGTGAGAATGATATTCCGCTTCAATTGTTGTTTCCACTCTCGTCCTCAGCAGGTATAAAAGGCGCACTATCTTTAAACCGCGACGACAAGCCTTCAAATCCTCAAAACTCTTTCCACTCTCTTTCTTATTTTATGTTTGTGCTTTCAGCCTGACTATATTATATACTGTATACAACTCATGTTATACATCGGTTATACTGAAAAATCGTTTATTTCATTCGCTTCTCTATGCCAGGGAGGCTGACTAAAGTTAAACGCGATATAATGAGTGACAATTTTTTTTACACAATTAAATATCGGACACGATTTTTGCCCTCCCTCACTTCTTCTCTTGTACCTCGTGTGTATATGTTGTAAATTTCTTACTTCAAGGCTAATAACATGTCGATTATCTTTTTGTTATAAACGGTTATTTATGACTGGCGTTTCTCATTTTGATTTATAAATTATAATTTTTTTTTTTATTAAATAAATATAGTATTTTTACAAGTATAGCTAACTCATACCTAGTTACACCATATCTATTCTAACATTTTATAAAAAGTCACTTTACAATTATTGTCCACAAAAAAATACTTGTATTTTTATTCGTTTTATATCCATTTTAAGAGAATACGTAAAGGTATAAACGAGGCAGTGCTATAAAATAACTATGAGTTAATAAAAATTGTTGTGAGAAATTAAAAAAAAATAATAATGATAAAAATATTAAAAAAAAAAAATAACGAGCAGCATTTGTGTCTAACTACTCGCGTCGACGCAACACGATTTCCTTGAATCCTGTCAGTTCAAAAAGATAGCGCTGTTCACGACTCAATTCAAAATTAAATTTAGACCGAGATTAATAAAAACAAAAGAAAAAAAAAGCAAGAAAGTTAGGTGAAGGGAAAAGAGTAGAGATTTTCGATATACACACGTAGTGTCAAGCTTCGTATTTTATCAAAATTATCGTCTCTGGCAATAGACTATATGTAATGACGACGATGACGACGGCGCTGGAGAGCTGAACTCAACCGTGTATAGGTAAACGTATACCTGCCGGTAGATTGAGAAGGTGGTCGCGTAGGTTGTAGTAGGCTGTAGTAGCAGCATCAGCAGCAACAAGAGAGCCAGGAGAACAAGAAGAAACAAATCCCGCGCGAGAGCGTGACGCGGGGTATGTTATAGATATACGTATAGTTGTGTGGTGGCCGTGGAGTGAGCACAAGCAAAGGAGCGCGCGAGCCATATCCTTGAGCTTGATCGTGAAAACGAAAGGCGGAGCAAAAATAAGAGAGAGAGAGAGAGAGAGAGAGAAGAACGAGAGGAGAAGGAAGAGGAGGAGTGTAGCGTAAGAGAGCCGATCGCAGCAGCGCGAGATCGATCGTGCAGCCGTACGGTGATCGGCCGACAGCGCCGCCACTTCGTCGTCGTCGTCGTCGTCGTAGTCCTCGCGTCTCTCTGCTATTACCGATGCTGCTGTACTCAGCTAAACCATACATATAGGCTTGCTCCTATCTATCGGTTTTCGTTGCTGCTGCTGCTGCACGATCCTTGCAGCCACGCGCACACGCGACGATAAATGCACTCTCTCTCTCTAGCTGCACGCCGGCGTGTCGATTGCATTAGATATCACGTTTATCTCTTTCCCTCTTTGAAAATCCTTTTTTTCGCTCTCTTTCTTTCCTCTTATATATCTGTCATCTCTATCTCTGTTTACCTCTTCTTCTCCCTTTCTCTCTCATTCGTATCTCTTCATCTCTTTCATACACAACACTCTGACACACATACATACGCCAGCCCACTCATTCTGGGAGACTGCATTGTCTCTTACCCAATTATATGCCTCTATTGACTACTTTACCTTGACCTTTGCTCTTTTCGCAAAGCTGTATGTAAGCCTATCCACACCTATAACATATACATATGTGTATCTTTTAAATTTGGTAAAAGGACATTTTTATACTGTACTGTCTGCAAGTTAAGAATGCAAGTATTGTTTACGCAACATTTGAACTACGTTCAATTATGGATACATTTACCTACCTATACGAATGCATCAGTATATCTTGCTAAATTTACGTTTATACACCGCTCCCCAGAATAATTTATTCCATTTTCTTGATTTTTTTTTCTCCGTAAGCATTGTATTTTATTATGGCTACATTATTTTAATAATTTAACACAAAACCTAGTAGTACACTTAACTTTTTACTACCCTAAGGTTTTTATTCTATTTATTTATTTTGTTTATTTATTTATTTTTTATTTCTAGATACGACGTTGCATAATTTATCGAATAAAATACAGGTTTAAAGGAAATATCAAGAATAGCAATAGCAATAAGAAGCTGGTAGAGAGAATAAAAGGAAGGACACAGATACAGATTATATTGATGTAGCATTTGAGAAGCGAGCAGTCTGGTCTGGCGATGTCGCGACTCTTGAAGCCCTTACAAGTAAATTTTGCCGTGTATAACGCTAAGTTAGTGGTAGCAGCTGCTCGAGAGTATATATACTAGCACGCGTAGCGCTTATTTTACGCGATGGCTATCTTTTCACTTCTCCGCGTCTTTACCAACGTGGCAACTTCAAGTGTGTACCTATGTGTGAGTTTCTGTTTATATATCGTTGAATAATTTACGCGAATAGTGCAATGAGCGGACTAATAGCTCAACAGAATAGCAACAACCGAGCCAACCGTCGACGTCGTCGTCCGTCTGCTGAAAGCAACCGGCAAACTTTCCGGATATACGCGAGACTTGCCGAGGAGCCCCATAGCATATAGACTTGACTTGGAAAGGACGTGAGATATACGTAGCGCGAAGTAAAACTAACTTATGCACGAGTTGCGCAAAACTCTCTGACGAGTTTGGCTGTTTCCTCTTTTTTTTTTTCAAAATTTTTTTTTCTTACCGTTTGCTTGTATATAACTAAAGGTACAAAGAAATTTATATAATAGGGAAAGTCATTCTATTGTTATTTATGCTAAATTTTTGGTTCTGTAAAAGATAACGTTTTTGTGATCCTAAGACAGATTTACAAGTGAAGTTTAAAAAGTAGCAAATATGTATCTCGCGATAATCCTTAAAATCTCAAAAAACTTAGCTGATATGTACAGTACAATTTTGTATTACTATACAATAACAATAGAAATTACTTATTTTAATAACTGGTTCATCAGTTTAATTATCACTAGGTCTCTTTTTTTCTCCTTTACAGATCTCTCCTTTAAAAAAAGGTTACTTTATCAAGACTCTATTGTAAAAGTTACATAACAAATTATTTTATTGTAGATTTATAGGTCACAAAGGTGTTTTGCAAACAAACGCAAGAGTCTGTAAAGAAGAAGGAAAAAAAAAGAAATAAAAAAATATCTCAATTAACTCGAGAGACAAAGGCAGACAAGAAACTCAATAGATATATAAGAATACATTTGATTTCGTATAATACATATCGTATATCTAGCCACTATGACCACCACCACCACCACCACCATCACACCACCAATAGCAGCAGCAACGCAATAACCACTGGCCATTATTTCTATATTTTATGTTCACATCGTTGTAAGTTAAGCTTGTGTGTGCGTGTGTGTGTGTGTGTGAGTATGTATGTATGTCTTTAACATAGAGTAGCTTTTCTCAAGCCTACGCAGTGGTCATTAACTTTACGTAATGTCAAGGGCAAAATTGAAAGTGACACCCGCTATTAGCGCGCAAGCGTTGCAGTATTGTGTGTGCCAGCTTTCGAGGCTAAGCAATATAGAAAGAGAGAGAGGATAATGTTGTTCACGCGCCGCGTACTTACTGGCCATAGCAATCTGGAGGCAGGACATCCGTGTGCTGCAAGAGCTATATATAATATATAGGTATATACTTATACGTATAGGAACACTCATTTCTTCTTATCCGATTGTCAGACTGCACACGTCTCAAACATATTATTCCCTTGTAAATATGAGCATAATAGCGAATAGTGGTCCCACAGAAATAAAAAAAAAAATAAACCTTGTAAAATTGCATTGACAAATACTTGATTTTAGCTGTGACAGGCAGGGCAAAAAAAATGTGCAATGATCATGATCGCGCAGAAGGAAGAGGCATCGAGCGTGATTCCTAAGAAAAATGTAGAGTGTACCTATATATGTAGGATCGCGAGTAAGTAAGTAAGTAAGTATAAGTAGGTGCAGGCTTAGCAGCAGCAGCAACAGCGCGTGTGCACGCACGTGAAATGATTGCTTGTATCAAATGTAAGTGTGTGTGGTGTGTAGCCTTGCTGATGTAACTTTCACAAGGTTTCCCTCTCCCTCCCTTCTTTATAACTCCGATCCCCCCACGTACACACACACACACACACACACACACACACACATCAGGGGCCTAGCTAGTTACGAGTCGAGCGTGATTGCGCATCGTCGGCCGCCGCCGCCGTTGATCGCGTACCTGGATTACAGCACCTACGCGCGAGTGTATCTCCCTACCCTTACTCGACCTCCCACTCTCCTTCTATCTATCACTGCAAGAAGAGAGTGAAGTAGCTGCTCTTTCATCTACTCGTAGTAGCGACACATACATACATACACACGTGCGCTATTACACACTCGGGTGACACTCTCCCATCGAGGGCCTGATGCTGGAAATTTTCATATCTTTCTCTCTCTTTACTACGACACTCGCTATTCCTGCTGCTGCTACTCCGTGTCTCATCTCCCTTTCTCTCCTCATCTAAGTCTCCCTCGTATAGGTAGTGGTGATGGTGGTGAAAATGACAGAGCGCGTTGGGGCTTTGTTTGCAGGGAGCTCTCCGAGCCATCGTTGCAAAATAAAATATTGCGAATGTTAATTACGAAAATAACAATGTCGAGAGAGGGGTGGAGGGGGAAAAGAGGAAGAGAGAGAGAGAGAGAGATGGATTACGATACTCTTCATGAGCGTGTAATTGTGGGGAGGGGGGGGGGCGTTACGTCTGTTGACTGAGCGGGAGGTCGAGATGCACGGTGATATTCCATCAGTACACCAAAGCGAGTGTCAGGACGACGGGCGAGGGGAGAAAGTTTTGGTTGACGTCGCTGCTTATATTACTGCCAATGTTTATGAGCTGAGAATTATTGTTATTTTGTGGTACCCGCTGACAGCATTAACTGACCAATTTTACTTTTACGTCGGTTTCATTACCTTCTATAAATAAAATTGATGATTTTCGTGAAAACACTTTCGTTTAATATACCAGGTTGGAATTAATCTAACTAACTCTCGCCTATAAGTATATGTGCTATTAGTTTTAAATTAAAATTTATTATATCGTGAGAATATATTGAAAATTTTCAATAATTTACTCAAATTTAAATTTTATATTAATTTCACATTTTTTCTATTCTGTTCCAGGTAAGAGATCGAAAATAATCAATTGTGCATTAAATTTTGGATGCATTTTAAATTTTTTACAATTTTAATGGATACATCGAAATTTTCTCAAACTAGGTAACTATTCTCTATCTTGATACATTACGAGAAAAAATTGTAATTTTCAAAAAATTTACTCCTAAAAAAATTTGTATTCGTAAAGCTTAAAACGACATCGCACGCTCTATAAAACATTTCCAAGCAGAATTGTTGGAAGAAAAAAAAAAAAGTCGGAATTGCGCATTAGAATTTGTCACCGTGGTCGTCGTGGAAAATGCATCAAAGCAGTTACACTGCTCTCGCGAGAGTGAGTGAGATGAGTGAGTGAGTGAGTGAGCGGTGAAGAAAAAGTCGCGCGAGTTGAATTTCATCGTAATGCAGCGTTACTTGTCGCTGCTACCGTCCGTATAGCGAGCGCGCGGTGCCTTTTGCACAACCTTCTCTCACTCCTATTCACACTCCAGGTCTCTTATACTTACTCTTTCTATCTTTCTCTATGGCAGCAGCAGCAGCAGCTGCAGCAGCAGCCGCGTTGATGTTGTAAACGCCAGTGACCGGCTAAATGACTATTATCTAACTTTGCCGGGGGATTAGAAAGAGAATGTGCGCTTATTGCTATTAGGCACGTGGGTGCCGGAAATACTTTTCCTCGACGTCGTCGTAGCTATATTGCTGCTGCTGCTGTTGCTGCAGGTAATACTGCTGTGATCCACAGCAACACATCACCATCTCCCTTTCAATAGCTAAATTCAACTTAAAGCCTGAAAATCGAGTAACGTGTTCATGTGTGTGTGTGTGTGTGAGCCTGATGACGACGTCGAGAGAGGGACATTTCATTAAACTTGCAAACTTTCTGTTTGCACTATTGCGCCAACACATCTTATTTCGAATACTCAATTCAAGTAAGATACACATTTTCTGCGCCATATTGGCTTGCAATTAGATAATACACAGTCTTTCAAAATAATTGCAAGGAAAATTTTATTTTAAAATTTTCTTATTAGCTGTCTTAAAAAGCTTTCATTTTTTTTCTTCTTTGAATTACTCAAAGTGAGTATAGCAGTTTTTAAAGGGTTAGCCGTGCGTATAGCAAAAACTAAGCAAATAAATCTCGTACGTTTTAAAATCTTTTTTATTGCGAGCATCGCTGAATTCCATCATCATTACATTCACCGAGGTAGTCGTGAAAAATTTGAAATACGTGACTAGTGCTTTTGCAAATAGTAGCAGCAGTCCCTTGGTATGGGGAAAGAGGGTAACGCAAGTGAATAAGTGTGTGTGTGTGAGTGCGACCAGGCACTGAAAAATGATCGAAACGCAGTCCATTTATAATCAATAGCGAACCGGCGTCGACGTTGAGAGAGTTCCAGTCGTCCGGTTAAGGAAAGAAAGAAAAAAAAAGAAGGATCCGGAAACGTTCGTTCGTTGCCAGTAAAAATTGTTCCTAAAACGACGACGACGACAACTACCAGAGCTGGGAAAGTAAAAAGAAGAAACAAAAAAAGAAGTAAGCGGCGATTCGGTGGTGGGCTTAGCACAACGCATCCATTAAAAGCCCGACCGGGGAGCCGCTGGTCAGTAAAGCGTCCGAAAAGGGCAGAAAATGCTGGAGAAAAGGGTGAGATGGTCATGGGTTCGCGTTTCGAGTCGCCTACTCTTCGACCCGTTACGTCAAAGGGACTGATGGGGGAAGGGGGTACAAAGAGCCTCTATTGAAAACGCACCGACCGAGCCCATAACGACTGTCCATACACACGTACACACACGGCTTTGTCTTTTCGGGGGGCTGTTACGACGTACCGCCAGCGTCTAGTTTTGCAAATGGCCTTGTTTCCTCCCCTCCTTCCCATTTTTCCTCTCTCTTTCTCTCTTTACCGTTTCGTCATATTTCCACAATGAATTCTAAAGATTCGTTTTTTATCCTCAATTTCTCCAACTTTTTATCCATACCTCGCGCGTTTTTGCCTTGAGCGTTTCAACGTTATATATAGCTTGCGATAAAGTAATATTCGCGCTTGGCATCGTTAGAAACTAACGGTGTAACTATATGTGTTATGCTTGTGCGTGTGTGTGTGTGTGTGTGTGTGTCCCTGTCGATCGGTATATAGAGACCGAGAAAAGAGATCGGCTGTGGAGGATATTAGGTCAAGTTTTCTGTGGCCGTAATCGCCGACCGCGCCGAGTAAGCTTGGAAAAACGCAACACACAGCAGCGTATATGTATAATGCAGGAGGGCAAGAAAGAAAGAGAACTACTATCCTTGCCGTACTGCACACCGACCACGCAAGCCTCGTGAAAAGCTTATTCACGCACAGCTTTGATTTTGCAGCTACCAATAATAATATCTGGCCTCACTTATTCCTTGGCCATAAGCTTAATCGCGCGATTATGATAAATTATGTAAATACTAGAATTTAACATTAATCCAGGAGATACGTGTTATAGTGGGAAATATTATATGGCTTGTCTAATCTTGTCGAGCGATTTTCCTTTTAATTCTTGCAACAGCTTTGATTGGCAGTGAAATTACAAAAAAAAAAAAAAAAACGTACCTTTACTTCTCTATATTGCGCTCGCCTACTCCTCAACCGCTTATTTTCTATAGGTTGGTGAAAATTTTTCTTGGTAGACGTATCCACAATTATTATACTATATCTAAAGTTTGGCTAAATGAAATCCTCAAAATCAGAGCGTGATTCATTATCAAGCATACGTCAGTTAAAATTAAAGAAGCCAACCAAGAATCCAAGAGCAGCTGAAAAGTAAATTTAATCAATTAGCCGCG
Source organism: Leptomastidea abnormis (assembly GCA_030522805.1). NCBI lineage: Eukaryota > Metazoa > Arthropoda > Insecta > Hymenoptera > Encyrtidae > Leptomastidea > Leptomastidea abnormis. Next base: position 21,402 of record JAPYZE010001027.1, read on the forward strand.
TAAAGTAAGTAAGTAAGTAAGTATAATTAATAGTTGGTATCCATCGTAATAGAAGGATTCTCCCCCCCCCCCCTCATTTTTTTACCTTCTCAGGGCCAAAGTTTGTTAATGCAGCCATAAGTTTATAATACCGGTTGCCTGGGTAAACTCGGCTATAACGGGCCTAAGTCGATTAAACGCGATGAGAGTATACGCCGCCGCCGCCGCTACCTGCGGTGTCTATATGTGTGTATATATCTGGTCGATATGCAGAAGTTTTGGGGTCGTCTTTTAGCGCAATATACATACATATATATCGGGTTGAGCTTCGCGGGGCCGATAATTCACACAAGCGAAAGGATGCGCTCTACCAAAACCGGTTCCATGCGAAAATTCGCAACAACCCAAAAGGGGGTGATTGTCGCGGTAATTTTTTGCTCGTAGCTTACAGGGGCAAGAGGGGGGGGGGGGGCTCGCGACATTCGCATGTGAGAAACGCGGCCAACCGTCTTTCCGACCTATAGTAGCGCTTCACTTCTACTATATATATATATACGTGCAAATGATGATCTTGCGTGGCTTATGCAACGCTTAGCATAATAACAAGCGATATCGAAAGCTCTCTCTCTCTCTCTCTTTCTCCTTTTCTATACTCTGTGCTCTTTCCCAAGCTGCGGTGTCGCGAGTCGACAATTTTTCCGAGGCCAAGTTCTCGCGGCGTTTGCTGCAGTGCAGTATATATTGTATGTATATACACACGCAGCGCAACGGCACTCCTTGCGCGTGAGTATAATGTAGTCCCGCTTGCAAGCGGGGACTTTTCAAGGCCGGAGGACAGAGACGCTGGAGAGTATAGTAGCACAGTATAGTATACACATATCGAAGCGATTGGCATATAGGATGCACGTATTTACACACATACACATATCTACTTACGTATATACAGAGCTCTACCTTTATTGGCAAGCGCCAGAGAGCTGATCTCTCTCTCTCGGGTGGGCCCAATAAATAGCCTGGAGCTCGAGAAAGAGCACGAGAGGCTGGCCTTTTACGGGATACTCTTTGCTGTTGCTGTTGCTGCTGCTGCTGTTACTGGTGTGTTGCGGACTTACTTACGTGTGTTGCGCTTTTGTCGCTTTCACGGTCTATAAGGATTTGTACGAGATAGCTTGGAGATAGCGAGATATTTCTTGCGGTGAGCTGCACTGGCTGCTGCTATTGCTCGATGCTTTTATTTATAAGTGTCAATTCAGTGCGTTATATGTATCTGTGTGTATTTACACAAGAGAGTGGCGCTATCCTTGACTCAAGTCCGGCACATACTACTATTCTGCTTGACATTTTAAAAGTTAAACTCACGAATTGCTCGTAAATCCATATGACTCGTGGAAAAGTGTATATTAGATTTTTGGTTTAATGCTGGTTGTAAGAGTTTTACAACCACCAGTCGAACTCAGCTTTCAACCATAGCTTATATTATTTAATTCATTCAAATAAAAGAGTGAAAATGGTCGGTATATTAAAACAGTTGGATTTACTTATATATACTCTTGAAAGGTAGAGAACTATGAATTTCAATGACAAGCAATAGTCACAGAACATACATAATGCGCCGAGTGTCAATAAAAAAGGAGTAGCCTGAATTTTATGTTACTTCATTATCCTCGTTATATTCGCAACAAGCTAAAACGACGTTGAATAAACGTCAAAGGAGACAAAAATCATTCCCACGCATATACTAGGAGGGGGAGGAGGAGAAGGAGAGTCAAGGATATAGGTATTTATTCGTGAGTCAGCTTATATATGCTTAGCTAAGCTGTTGAAGTGTCAACGAGTGACTCGACGACGACGACGTACACACACGCACATTTAGAAATGTATAGAAGCGTGAACTGTTGCTAATCCATCAGGTGCGAGCAGCCGCGAACAATAAACAGATTAAACACGCGAAGCACATCCAATATACCTATATAGCTAGCTCGCGACTCTCGCGCGAACTACAAGCTCTCTAGTCCCCGGTTGTGTTCAGGCGCGTGGTCTGCGGTCTGTATAGGCTCGATTTACGCTTCTCTCGTTTATAAACATCGCTCTTGCACCTCTATACCTACACTCATCGTCGTCATTGTAGTTGTGATATATCCTCGAATTGCTGCTTAACAGGTTGTGACATTGGACGCGCTTGGCCTTTCCTAAATACCAGGCCATGGAGTAGCGCCTCAACGGCGTTGCTAAGTATACTCACTCGTATGGCTTTCCACAAGTCCTAAGAGCTATAAGAACCAGCTGCGTGAGTGGGTGTATGTGGTACTATATACTAAGTCTGTGGTAAAGTGCAAGAACTTTTTTTAAATCTTTTGAGAATCAGTTGAATGTGTTTCAGATCGTAAGTCTAAATTTCTTTTATTTTATTTTTGAGCTTTCGTGAAAAAAAAATTTTAGAAAAAATGTAAAGCTTTTACATGAGCTTTTTAAACTACGCGTGCTGAGATTAGTCTGAAAAACATTTCGACCAATCCACGAATTTCAATACTGCAACTACTTTTTGATGATGTAAAAAAGGAAGCTGGTATATATGTGGGAAATACTGCAGATTACTTTGTACAATATTCCAGCTAGGAGTTGAACGAAAAAAAAAAATTAGTAGCATTTAAAATGGTTTTGAAAGAAGCTTTTCGCGTTGAAAAAAGCACTTGGACTCGTGAGTAGCCGCTAACAAAAAGTCAATAGGCACATGTCTAGCCAAACAGTTAGCTGTATAACGAGCGAGAGTGTAGCATACAGAGGCAGAGAGCATGTATAGAAGTGGGGAACAGGGAGGGGCGGGGGGACAAGTAAAAAAGTGCCCTTAATTACAGCTGCAAAATTGAAGTGAAAATGGGGCCTCTTGAACAACCACACTCGCGCTATGCTTGATACTAACAAAACTACGCAGGCTACCAAAAATAAAAAAAAGAAAAAAAAACAAGAGCTAGCTGCTACAAATGTACATGTACATGTACATACATATAAATATATTCCAGATGCGCAAAAGCATTGCTATAGTATACACGATACATATATACATAGAAGTGGTATAAAGATCCATTGGGTTGCTGGGTTATACCTACATATATCTATCCCTCTACACAGCCAGCGTGCAGTCGCTATGGAAATGGCGCAGCGGCTTTTATCCCTAGCTCTCGCGCCCTCAAGCTTCGACACCAAGGGGTCGAGGGTGAATACAGTATTATACGTGCGTGAGTATACCGAGCACAAAAAGCCGCCCCCGAATATACGTACACGCATATATATATATACCTACACACATATATAGTAAGCTCTCGCTACTGCACTTTTCACCCCGGCTATACATATAAGTATACACGCGTTGCTTGATAACACGCGCTCGCGAGCACATTGGGGATATAGCGAGTAAGCGCGTGGCCCACGTGCACGTATATATCTGTAGCCCTTATACCCCGTGGGCTCAACGATATATACCAAGGGGAAAAGCCGAAGCCTCTAGGCTCTCTCTCTCTCTCTCTCTCTCTCTCTCTCTTTGCGTACACGTCATCCTCGATTGCCATATGGACCTGGGCACGGCTCTCGGCTACTCGGCGAGAGCAGCAGCAGCCCCGGCTTTTCAATTTCGGAGCTTGTATAATCGCTGAGTAGACGAGAGAGAAAGCCTGTGTATGGTATATGAAGCTGAAGCCTGGGGTTCTCTCTTACTCTCTCTCTCTCTCTCTTTCTCTCTACATAAATCGTGTCCCACGCGACCCAGCCTGTATTATGATGGGAGAAGGGGAACGAAGCTGAAATTTCGATAACGCAGCCGAACATCGATTATTGAGCTGCTGCTGCTACTACTAGCTGCTTCCACTATACTGATATGCGTTTGCGTTGTAGAGTACTACTACCTAATGCTGCTGCTACTGCTGTTACTCTGCAGAGTATGCGAATATACATATTCGAGAGGTGGTGAGACTGCAACTGCAGGCAACGAGATTTCATGTGGAACCGATTTGTTGCTCTCTCCCTCTCTCTCTCTCTCTCTCTCTCTCTCTCTCTCTCTCTCTCTCTCTCTCGTTACTCGTGTAACTCTTTGATCAAACATTCGGTTTGTTTGACACAAGTCAACAGCAGTAGTTTTTGATGTTGCTCCTTTTTTTTTGTTATTTATTTATTTTACCAAATGTTACGTTTACAAAGTTTTTATCAATGTTCACTTTACCGTTCGGTAGCGATATTTTTTTTTTTTCTATATGTGTGTATAGGTACTTTGAAAAATCGGAAAAGATTAAAATAATATAAAACAGAAGAAAAAAATTGTATATGTTACACGTGTCTATAAAGTGTGGGTAAATTTGAAATAGCTATATTGGTTAAAAATTGATTTCCCCGCGGGTATTGCCGCTGGGATCAAAAGAGCTGCCTGTAACCTACTAAATACAATCTTGTAAAGATACTTACATATATATATTTATCAAGTACTGCATGCTGTTATACACTGACATGCGGAGGGAAAAATTTCAGTCGCGTGATATTGCGGAATTTAACCGAGAAAGTTCGCGGTTCAAGAGTGTGTGTGTGTGTGTGTGTGTGTGTGTGTGTCTATGTGTGTAAGTACACTCCGTGTATAGGTACTGCAGCAGTACCTACTTGCTGGGCTTTTAAAAATGTCAAATCGAGATCGATGTCTCGTATTTCTCTCAGCATAGCGGCTTATTACGCCGTTACGATATTAGCCTCGGCAGCAATCGTGAAATATCATCTATTTCACGTAAAAATTTTTATTCACCTCGTGCCGTATTTCACTGCATAGCACCCCCTCCCCCCACCCTCCCTCTTAGTAGATCATTGTGCAAAACGACACGTTGATAATAAACCTCTCCACTCGAGCGGCTACACTTTCTCTCACAAACCAATCAATCCCTTTACCACTTCATCTCTTCTAAACATATCTTCTACTCTCTCATTAGACACTGGCTTCTTACTCATCCAACTTGCAAGCTTCGCTGATCCAGCTAGAGTCTTGTCGCGTAAAAATCACTAAAAATGTTGCAAGCTCGATTTTTTTTACCCTTTATCCTTTTTTTCTTTCAACAAATTAACGACACTCGAAATAGAAATCTTGCGGTCGTAATCCACGGTCGCAGTAAAAAATAAAAATAAAATAAAATTACGTATATAAAGCGCCGCGGCGTCACAACTAATTTAATTAAAGACATAGATAACTATCACTTCGTAAACATATACTTCTTTTTTTCTCTCTTAATCCCCTTTATGGAGTAGTAAGACTTTAGCAGTTTTAACTTTTCCTGTCACTTGCAAATCGAGGGCCGCCCTTGATCGAATCCCGCATCTAGCACTGCGTATATACTCTCACTCTCACGCACGCGAATACGCAACTTTTCTTCGACTTACTTATTCTATTCCAAGTCACAGACCAATCGCTGCTCTCTATAATAACGCTTATACGCTTACGCCAATCTTAGCGTATAAAATATAATATATTATACATAACTATTACATAATTAAAAATTCCTTCATTGAAAAATTTGCAAACGCGCGGCTTTGTAAATATAATACATATAGGGGAGACCGGGGCATGATTAAAAGTTTTTTTCTTTCCTCTGTAACTTTTTTAATATTTAATATTTTTATTCCGGACAAAAAAGGTTTTA